>CATIWM010109822.1:0-37924 GCA_949671775.1 Mallotus repandus | reverse complement strand
TCTGACTTTCAGAGCCCTTCAGTCTGACAATCAGACTGTAACATTATGGCTAGAAAGTCTTCTGCAGTGGCTAGAAAGTCAGTTATACAGGCTGTAATAGTCTGACTGTCAGAGCCCTTTATTCTGACAATCAGACTGTAACATTACAGCCTGTGATTACAGTCTGTAACAATCAGCATGTCTTTTTTGGTTTATGCTTCAAATCTGGTGTTCTAAGGATATTATGTTTGACTCTTTAAAAATCTTGCATCCATAATGGCCCAAAGATGCGGGGTAGTTAAATTTTAATGCTTTCAATTCTACAGAGATTATAATTGTGCAACTAAATGAAGATATATATATAGCGTATTAATCTTCTGATTTTGAAAATTCATTTTCCCTAGTTATTGTCATATTCATGTACTAGCACGCCCATGTATCAACATGCATTGTGATGTTTTGAGTTATTAGGTTCTATCCTTGATGAGCATACTGATTTAGTTTCCTTAATTAAAAAAGAAGCTAATATGCAGCCACAAACTAACTGTTAAGCTGAGCTCTTATTTTCTCAGGCTTTGTTGTTTCAAAATTATAGAGACATTGAGCTTAACTCAAGTCTTAGTATTCTAGGTATTGCATTTCTGCTAAGAGCGCCCACTATGAGCTTGTCTTAGAAAGAAGATTCAATGGTCACGGCATTGAAGCCGAGCTACTTGTCAGCTTAATAGGACAAGGATTAGTTGTTTCTTAGTTTTATTTTTTTCGTTTAAATGAAGTTTTGCATATGCTTAGCTTTGATTGTTTCCATCTGAATGGAAAGAACTCCTTTTGTTGAGTCCAAGTATATTAAAGCTTGTGGATTTATTTGTTAGATTATGTTCCATTCTAAGCCCTGGAATGTCCTAGTGTGGTGGGTACTTGATGACCCTTAACTTTTTTTCCCCATTCTCTTCAGGATAAATGGCAGTTATATCACGGTAAACGTTGAATTTCTTCCTGTTATGTTGCACTATTGATGTAAAAGTTCAAGCCCTTTTTAGTGAACAGTAGGTTATAGAATTCATGCATGATCCACCTCTTCTTCTGCCCTCAGTAATCTCAGGTGACTGTAGAATTAAGGAAGAGTCCAAGGTTGTTGGTGGGATAACCATTGGCAATGGTAAAGATGATTTTTTTTTTAAATGTGTGGGAAAAAAAATACCTCCTTGATTACCGCAAAATTAGAAGATAATGAGAGCATAATTCAAATTAAATTGTTGATTTCTCCAACACAATAACTCAATTTAACTTGGTCTTAACCTAATCTAGTTGGTAATAGTAAATTGAATTATTTAATATTTAATTGCCCTATTTCCAGAATCCATCATGTAGCTGTTGGTCATACTTGATGCTTTGGGGATGGTTTTGCTTAATATCCTATAAACTGTAATATTTTTAATTTGTATTTAGGCAAAGGTACATAGTTTTAGAATATCCTAAAAAAAGGCTGAGTGCAGCTTTGGATTGGCATAATTTTTCAGATGGGAGTAAGATATGTTGCTGATTAGCATGGTCGCACAGAATTCATCTTGTTAGGCTAGTTTATGTCAAAGAACCATTCAATCCAATAGTTTAAACTCTTAGGTGAAGACCCCAAGAATATTATTGATATCTTTATCACTTAAATTGTCACTGAAATTCACTTTGCTGGCTTAGCTTAGACTAGTCCAAATTTTGTGTTTAAAATTGTGGCTAGTTGGTGTGGT
Organism: Mallotus repandus; assembly: GCA_949671775.1. Classification (NCBI taxonomy): domain Eukaryota; kingdom Viridiplantae; phylum Streptophyta; class Magnoliopsida; order Malpighiales; family Euphorbiaceae; genus Mallotus; species Mallotus repandus. Next base: position 36,200 of record CATIWM010109822.1, on the reverse strand, counting down.
AATATTTCTCATACTCTTGCAAGATAGCCAATTCATTCCAATTTGCTAGGATTGCATCCTTTCTTGTAGCATTTTATTTTTGCATGTATTTTCTAGATGCATCATTATCATCGTCTTTCGCTTTTGGTTGTTGGCTATTATGTTTCAAGTTAGAAAAGTCTCATAGAAGGCTATTGTGGTCATATGCAATCATTTGGATTCAATGTCATCCTGGCTACTCCTTATTTATCCTGATGAAAAGGATATTGTTTGCTTTCTTCGGAAACCAATATTTATGCCTAACTGGTAATAAATTTCTTTATGCACACTAGCTGCTTATCGATTTGATGGCATTTCGAGAACAAGCTCTACGACTTATACTGGATCTAAGTAGTACGGTCATTACCTTGCTGGTGAGAATCAAAATAGCTTTTCCTTTATTATGCAAAATATTGTTGTTCAGCTTGATCTGAGGTTCCAAACAAACGGCTGATCTGTAGGACTTTGAGGTTCTGATTAGTCATTTAGTCTTTCATGAAGTCCTTGATGTGCATGGAACCTATAAAGATGCTACACTTGCAACTTTTCCCTCAGATCCATATACCTTTTTTTTTTAATAGTACTGTTTGACTTTTTCCCCTATTGAAGGACAAAAACATAATGTTTGTTCTTGTCCATGGTATCTCTGATAATTTCACGCAGCATTTTGCAGCCTCATCAGAACTCACTTATATTGCACGCATTTATGGATCTGTTTTGTTCCTTTGTACGTGTTAACCTTTTCTCCGAAAAGGCAAGTCATCTTTTCTGTTTCTTTCTCTTATATATATATATATATATATATCTTATGTATGTATTTTGACACTGGAATTTTGTATCCTGATGTAGATCCCGAGAAAAATGATGCTACAAATGTATAATCTTCTGCATGCTGTGTCGAGAAATGACAGAGACTGTGATTTCTACCATCGGTATGGAATAATATTGATTAATGGGGTTATTGGGGTCCTTCTAGATCGGACAGTTCTAATCAAACTGACCATGCTTCATTTTCCTTTTCCTCAGTGAACTTGCAAAAGTATCCAACCTTTCATGAACAAGATTAATTATAGAAAAAAAAAAGAATTTGTAGGATATGTGCCATATGTAGTCCTTTATCCTTACAATTTGAAAATAATGATGTTAGCACAGCACAAGATGTGATATCTTGCAAACAAATTGTTTCTAAGCTAAGCTTCAAGTAGTTGCAAGTGTTTATTTGCTGTTTATGCTACCAGGGGCTAGGGAAATCTATGGAATTCTTCACTAGTGAAATGGGTACAACAAGCTAGCTGCTGCATTTAAGTTTATACAATCTCCCGAATTTCTCTCTTGGCAAATTTATATACATAATCAATGGATGAATTCTTATACTAATCAACTTTCAAAATCATTATCTTGTTGATATTTTGTTTGTTGCTACTGGAATTAAAGTTTGTGTATGACGAACTATGGGAAGAGTAATTGAGCAAATCTCAAATTTTCAATTTTAATGGGACTGGATCCCATGAGCGTACCTGCAATGGCAGCTAACTTTCCAAAGAAGCTTCTCTAGTGATATGAAACTAGGAATTTCTAGTACTTTCAACTTTATGATTATTATGTTGAGCACACATCCATTCGCACCCATTTTACATGTAAGGTGTTTGATTGGTGTTGCTGTTTATGGGTTGGCTAAAGATTATGTATAGAAGGTCCTGCACAAAGTCACGTTGCACAGTAACAAAGTGGAATTTATTGTAACAGTCAACTACTTGGACTTAAGGACTTTCAGAAAAATCTTCTTGTTGAAATTCATGAATAAGTGTGATATGCATGCTACCAATGAGCCTAAATCCTGAGTAATAAGTTGCCTGGTTTGAATATAAGACTGTGCTTTTTAAGGAGGAATCAAAATGTAACTCATAAGAAATGTTGGGCAGACACACTTAGAGAGGTAAATGAATCTAACTCTGTGAGGAGTGAATACATATCCTATTTTAATGTAGTTTAATGGAGAGTGATATCAATTACAAGAGTTCGTATTTGTGTAAGATATTGTTTTTGGTTTCAGTATCTTTTTCTTGCATGGTTGTTTCAGTTTATATTAAAGGAACATTATCATGTGATTGGTATTTAATCTAATCTTTGTCTATGAATTAGGTTGGTTCAGTTTATTGACTCCTATGATCCTCCATTGAAAGGGTTACAAGAAGACCTCAATTTTGTCAGTCCTCGCATTGGAGAGGTCATTTTCTTCTCCTTTCTGTTTGGGATGATATATTTATAAAAATAAAATGTTTTCATCGTCATGTAATATGACAATCAATAAGAAAATGGAACTCAGTTTTTTTTTTTCTCGGAAAGGAGGACACTGGGAGAAAGGAAAATGGCGGTGATGCCTCCAAATTTGTTTCTTGCCTTGTGGTTCCACCTTGCCTTTTTCCCAATTTCCCTTTCTTCACTTTCTCATTCCATTCCCAAGCAATTCTTATGGTTTATTTTCTTTTGATATCTTCACAGTGGAGTAGAATTATTTGTTTAGCTAGTCTTTTCTGGGAAGCTTTGATGATAAGGAGATCTGCACTTCCATTTGTGTAACTTTGATAATCATTTTTATGCCTAACTACTCATCATCGAAAGAGATATTGATAATAGTAAGTTATTAGAAACAAAAGTGCTTCCACTAGTAATCAAATATTATAGTGTTTAATCGTTCCATTTAAAATAATCTAGAATTCAGTTACTTTTACCTGTGATACTTAGCCTTCTGTCCAAATCTTTGTTTGGGAAAAGGAAAAGAGAATGATAACAATATTTTGGCATAAGTTCAGAGTTTTTCCTTAAACTTTTGTACTCTTGGACAGTGTGGTTCTTGAACAATGATTTTTTTTTTCGCCCATCCAAAAGGGGCTACAAGTCTGAAAAGTCATAACAAGGGGCACAAGCATGGAAACACAATTCCTCAGACATCTTGTTGAACAATGATTTTAAACATTCAATACTTGAATTGCATTGACAGTGAATATATAAAACACATGAAAAGTGTGCTTCAAAGTGTCCAAATACATGTTGACATAGCGTGCCAGTCATCTCTTGCTATTGTGGAATCCTAAAAGCAGTAGATTTTATCCCTCAAAGAAAAAAACATACTTGTTTTAAATTAAAGATCAAAATGATATACTGTACAGTCAACAGTGGGTCCCTTGAAAACTAATGCTAGTAAGGGGAGTATTCCGTTTTGGCTGTCTTACCACATTAATGTTGTATCATAATTGTTTTGGGATTTCAGCACATAGGGAACTAAATACTTCTACCTCAAATTTGGCTTAAGCCCACATAGGAACTGAGGCGACTGGAAGTTATACCCTGTTACAGTTTTTGATAGTTATTCCAAGCATTTGGTGCCTTAAATTATTGTTTGAGATCCACGTTGCAAAGCAATGAAAAGTTGAAGGAAATATCTAGAGTTGAGAAAATGAATTTGGAAATCATCCCAATGTTTGATGTGGTTTGGTTGCTTAAATAACTTCAAACTATATGCTATGCATGTTTATTTGGATAGAAGCACTGCCTCTGATATTTAATTTTATCTGGTAACATTTACTCCATTTCTCTCTCTTTTTTTGACTTTTTTTTTCCCTGTAAAGAGTCCAGTTCTCTGAAATTTTGCTTAAAATTTCCAGGTTTTAGAGGCAGTGGGTCCTATTATTTTTCTATCTACGGATACAAGAAAGCTCAGAAATGAGGGATTTCTAAGCCCATATCATCCTCGATATCCGGATATACTCACAAATTCTGCTCACCCTATGGTAATTTCTATTCTTTTGGAATATGTTGAGATTTGTTGAGGATGAGTTGTCATTAAGAATAAGTTGCTAAAAATATTTCTGTTAGTATGTTAAAATTCTTCTATTAATTGCAATGTCTGTTCTTAATTACTCTTTTATTACTTTTGTACTTTAGAGGGCCCAAGATCTAGCAAATGTGACATCTTATAGGGAATGGGTGCTACTTGGATATCTTGTTTGTCCTGATGAGCTGCTTCGTGTCACTAGCATCGATATTGCTCTGGTATGTCAGACATGATTTACAGCCTTATTGAGTGCATGATATGAGGAAGTCATAAACTTATTGCATCTATATAATTAAGTATATTACGAAATCTGTGGGCAACACTTTTAGCTAGGTGAACTAGTTCTCCAATATGTATTGCTTGTTGAAATTCAGAAGTTTCATCATATATAACAGATAAGTTGCATATCCTTGTGACACAATTGTGTAGGCATTAATTGAAGTGTTGTGCAACATTATTATAAACCATTTATAACATGAAAAATTTGTAGGTCTGTAAATGAAGTATAATTAGCATTGTGGCAATTTAGAATGCTATGCCTGTTAATCATACCTGTGCACTGGATACCATTGATTGGGGATTGCATGATAAGATGTAAAACCGCCCAAGATTGTATGCTAGTGTCCCCATGAGTCTTACATGCACGTAGCACATTGTTTAAAAAATATATATATATTAATTACATTTTACCATCTCATTCAGGAGTATATGTTTTGTTCCAAGCTTCTTTCTCATTTATTTATTAAGAGAATGTGATAAAATGAGAACTAGGTTGTGCAGCGATATAAACAATTTGCAATTATCATTGTTTTCAAACCTTGGCTGGACTTGCCAGTTGGACAACAATAATCAGGAACTGGATCAGTTGTTAGTCTGGGCTAGTTAGAAAACTCGTTGCTATAAGCCTTGCCGTAGACTTTGGTCCTGATTCAAACAGTAGTCAGGTTAGTTAGCAGTGATGTGGAGGCTGGATATGGTGCCATGTTACCTCCACTAAAAGAAAATTAAGAACACATTGCTATATTCGAATATGGGTTGAGGAGTGTGAACTTTAATGCATTAGCCACTGAAACTGGAGAAGAAGATTGGATAGTTTCACTTGACAAATATATTTTTCAATTTCTTATCTTTTTTAATGTCATTAACTAAATCTATCATGTGTAAAGTTTATCAAAACTACTTTAATTTTTTCTTTGTTTAATATAACTTAAAATTTTGTGTTTGTAAAATTAAATGAATTTTATTATACATCATTGTTATTATCATTTTAATTTAAGTGTTAAGGTATATTTTAGAACAAAATGTATTATATGGCTCAAAATTCGACCACCTAGTTATTGTATAGTAGCTCATTAAGGCCATTGTATATCTCGATCAAATCAATAGTCCTCTTCCATTTAAAACCTGGGTTATCACATTCTTCCCCACTCAAATATCACTTACATTCTGGTCAAGGTTGGAATATAACTCAAAAGATTGGTGGTTGACTGGTATTCTTAAATGTAGAAGTTTTTTCTCTCTTAGTTCCTTTTTTTTTCCCTTAAAAGCTCTTAATTTCTGCACTGAAGAAAATAATTATTTTTTTTAGTGACCATGAAGGATTTATTAGAACATATTATTAGAAAAAAATTAATAATATGGGGATTAGAACAACAACAACAAATTATTATAAGTACAAGCAACAATACATTAAACAAAGAAAGAAAAAGATAAAGAAAACTTTTCTATAATTAGTGCTGGAGAATATATCCCACATAAAAAATGTGCAAAGTAATAAATGACTTATAAGTGGTGTAGATTAGACCTTAACACAAAATGGACTCAACCTTATTTATAAGTCCACACGTGTGTGCATGGGCCAACACTCTCAAAGCCCATGGACTTGTTGACATGGTATTAGAGCAGTGATCCTGGGTTTGTGTTTAAGACTTGGAGTTGGGTGTGGCCCATTTGAATTTGATACCCACATTCCTATGTAAGTAGTTGGGTGCGGCCTGTTTGGATCTTAACACAAGCCAATTAGTTTTGTGCATGGGCCAACACTTCAAGATCCGTGGACTTGTTATGATATGATCAAGAAAATAATGCCTAGAATAGGAAGAAAAACTCTTATTTTTTATTGTATGTATTTTTTATATCCTAACACTATATACAAGATTAGCCTATAATCTAGCATATAAATCAGGGATTCATAGATTCACTAACAATGCCCCGTAGGATAGAGCATAAATGTCCATCATGTGAGGTCTTTCACTTAGTTTGATGGAATCTTCCTTCTTAAGAGCTTTAGCGAATATGTCAGCCACTTGGTCCTTTGAAGGTGTAAATGGATTACAAATCTTCTTACTAGTGACAATATACTTTATCCTCTTGTGAAATACAGGATTACTTGCAATATGAATAGCAGCTTGATTATCATAATGCATAGGAACAGGATTTGCATACATGACACCGAAATCTGAAAGAAGTGCTTGTAACCAAATTAATTCACATGCCATATGAGCCATAGCACAACACTTAGCCTCAGCACTAGACCTTGACACCATAGATGCTTCTTGCCCTTCCAAGTTACCAGTTACCAGTTACCTCCAACAAAAGTACAATAACCTAATGTAGATTTTCTATCACCTTTATCACCAACATATATGAAAAACCAACTAATTTTAAATGTTCGTTCCTTTATATTAACAAGTCCAAGTGTGGGCCCACGCACACACATGTGGACTTATAAATGGGGTTGAGCCAATGTAACACAAAACCAATTGGCTTATGTTAAGGTCCAATTTACACCACTTATAAGCTACTTTATTGTTCTGCACTTTTCAAATGAGGAATAATTCTCTAACACTTTGGAACCACAATCCTTTTCCAAGCGATTTTTTTCAAAATGTGGCTAGTAGCCTCCCAATGAAACTTTTGAAGATTTTCCATAAACTGACTAATCAATCCCACAACATGCACAATATCAGGTCTGGTCACTGTTATGTAAATAAGTTTCCTAACTAGTTGCCTATATTGTGTACAATACTCAAAGTTTTCATCCTTCTACAATAAGTCCATATTAGCTTCCATTGGAACTTCTACTGGTTTTGCCTCTGAAAGGCCTATTTTTTTTGTAGTAAATCAATCGCATATTTTCTTTGTGATAGCACAACACCATGTTTATCACTAGCAACCTCAATGCCTAGAAAATACCTTAAGTGATTAATATCTTTTGTAACAAATTTATGCTGCAAGTATTTCTCAGTTTCTTAAGAGTATATCACTACCTGATAAGAGTATATCATCAACATACACAACTAAGATTACAATGCCAGCTTACGTTGTACAGAAATAGAATGATAAACTTGACTTTGCTTAAACCATGCGGAAAAAATCACTTGACTAAATTGCTTTAGTGGATACGACAAACCTTTTGAATTTTTACACTTAGCAAATAATGAGAAATTCTTATTAGGAAAAAGGCTTTTTGTTGTTTTGTTCTTTCTTTTGTTTGACCTTTTTTAGTTTCTCTAAATTTCTATATGTTTTTATTATCTCTATATATTAAAAACTACCAAAAGACATAAAGTTGGTTATAATTATGAAATTGTACTCCCTTTTAGAACAATATAAACATTGAATTTAAAAATTTAATTAAAAAAATTCCAACCTTTATGGATGTGCTATTCACCTCCTGTTCCATATTTCTGCTTCCCAATATTTCATTCTATTTCAGTTATCAATATTCTTCCCAGTAATATATCATATCTTTCTTATCCTGCTTGTATGTATGGAGATAACACTATCTGGAAACAAATCATGCAGTGTTTTATTTCCTTTATCTTTTCAAAATGGACTTCAGGTTGTATTGAAGGAAAATCTAATTCTCACATTGTTCAGAGATGAGGTGAGTGGTGCTGTTTGTTGTTAAAATTCCATTCTTCATTGTCAATTGGATTTTTGCTGAAACTTCAATTATGCAGTATGTGCTATTACATGAGGATTATCAATTACATGTTTTGCCCCGGATATTAGAGTCAAAAAAGATGGCTAAATCTGGACGTACTAAACAAAAAGAAGCAGACTTGGAGTACAGTGTGGCAAAGCAGGTTGAGAAAATGATAAGGTATAATTGGTACTTTGGATAAATTTCATGGAACGATTTAATTTTTGTGTTTAGAATTTTACTTGATCAAGGCGAAGGAGTCCTAAAACAAGAAATTCTGTTATACATCTTTAAAGACATAGGTTTCCTACAGCAACAGTGGCTAGTTAATTTTTTCTTTTTCTTATCTTGTTTCTGAAAATTCTGTATTAGCCTACAAAAAATATTGGTAAATAAAAAACACAAATTATAGAAGTTTTGGAAGATAATCATGCTTGCATAAGTTTGTCAAAAGATAATAGTAAAGAGCACGCAGCATTTTGTGGCAAAATCTTGGATCCAAGAAGCATCAGTGTGCTTATATAGCTTATGAATCCATTGAGTCATAACTATAGCACTACATAATTTGCTGCTTAAAATGAATACTCAGCGGCTGGCCATTGTTGGCTGGCGATAAAAAAATAGTTATGGCATTGAGCTACCAAACTTGATGAATCCTTGACCATCTATATTTTGATTAGCTGAAAAATGAGTGCATTGTTTCTTCTGAACTATCAGCCATTTCAGTAATGTGTTTATTGCAATTTATAATGCAGGACTTTTGGGATTTTTTTTCTCTTTCTAGATAATGCGATAAAGTGTATATGCTCGTGTTTGTCCTTGTCTATGTTAGAATTTCTGAAAGTATCATATTGACATGTGTTCTAGTGTGAACATAGTAGCGTGTACATAGAGATCGTAGGGATTGTAAGAATAATTTCATAAGCTTCCTAACCTAGAAAAGCTTCCTAATTTAGAGATTTCAAAATTCTATATATACATGTATCAAGAATTCCATGAATAAGACAAGTAAAACCTTTTCTTCCTCTAGGAAAACATGGTGCCAAAGCAGTCCCTCCAATAATTTTTTTTTTCCGGTCAGTTTTGCTTCTGCCTTGTAGAGGACCTCAGTTTCTGGGTGACCACTTTAAGGACACCTTTGTCTCTCACTGCCATCACTAGGAGGACTGCCCTTTGTTGACCGGTCCAACCCTAACAGCCGGTGACCGGACCTGAAGTGCGTGAGCCTCACATGCCGATCGAAACTTCTGTCCTCAGTCACGCGCCAATGCGTGCAGTCTCTGGGGGAAGGAGCTGCTGTTTCCGGCAAGCTTGCAAGCACCCCTTCTCTACTTTTTTTTTTTTCTGTTGGTATTATGGCAACTTTGGTTTACTGTGCTTTGGTTTTCTGTTTAGTTGATTCGCAGCTCTCTTCCTATATTTTGATCTGTGGTTCAAGTTGTGTTGATTGGTTGCTGTTACTCTTTCTTAGTTGGTCCTTGTTTTCGTATTCATTGTGTTCAATTATTTATCATGGCTGTCTAGTGATGAATTGTGGGTGGAAGACATAAATTGGCTTACAACACCGACTAAGTAGGCAATGTCAGGCCGAGTTACTATAAGGTAATTCAATTTTCCAACCAACCGTCTGTATTTTTTAGGATCCTCAAACAAGACACCTTCCTTTGTAAGTTGGGAATTAGGAACCATTGGCTTGTTGCAAGTCTCGCACCTAATTTCCCAGTTTCAGTCAGTAAATCTAGCAAATACTTTCTCTGGGATAGGAATATAGCTCTCTTGCTTCTCAACACTTCAATTCTCAAGAAACAATTTAGCTCGCCCTTACAGACTTCATAAATATGGGATACATTCCCTTTCCCAGAGTATAAAAAAACTAAATAATTCATCAATTCTTTCACAAACTCAGAATGATTAATCAAACTGACAATTCAGTATCAATGGAGTTTCGTATTTGCAAAAATAATCTGGCATCATCCTTAAGCTACACCTTTTGAGTATTATCTGTGGGTGGATGATTGTCAATAGATATACTTCATAAGTAACTCCGAATTGTTTTACTCCAAGCTAAATAATTTGAGCCTATTAGCTTGTGGTTCGTTATTTTTGGACATTACATGGACTACATCTGTCATGACAACATTCTTGTTCTCTTCAGCCATAGTAATTAGGTATTAAATGGTAAATTCCAAGCACTCTAGAAAAAATTTCAGCAACCGAATAACCAAATCAGCCCAATACACAAATCAGCAACAACAAAATATCCCAAATAACTTACAAATAACCAGCAAGAAAAGATTGAGAAATTGACCGGGCAAATAACCAGCCTTCACAAATTTTAAACAGTGATAAAATTATCAAGGAACCTGATGGAGAATGCCCAGAGCAAGATTGAAGATGATGGCTAGTACCGGAAGTTAAGGAGATCAAGTCGAGACAGCTAGGGTTTTGTGATTAGCGCAGACAAGGCTGTGGAGCTGCCAAGGAGACAATGTTAGGCTGTATGTTCGAGGGGCGATTCTTGGGTACAAGAGGTCGAAGTCGATGCCAGAAACTTTCAATGGCCGCTTACTAGGCAGAATATGAATTGCTGCTCGCTAGGCAGCTGAATATGGACTGCTGCTCACTAGGAAGCTGGAATACCAAACAAGAAAAGAAGATTCACTGAGCCAATTTCTGAGGCTCTGATACCATGTAATTAGAAAGTAGAATGAAGAAAAAGAGAGAAATTCTTATTGCTTTTTGATTCTACATCAGGTGTATATATATATACACACACACATATATGTCTAGAGTCCTCAATTAGGAAAGTCCTAATCAGGATATTTACAGATTTGGTTCTCATTCCCATATTGATATGTTCACATTCTCATTCCCATATTGACATGTTCACATTCTACAGCACATTCCATTTGTATCGTAGCACTTTAGCTATCGGGGCTGCTTAAATTCTCCATTTTGCATAAAAAAAGTAGAAGCAATAGATTAACTTACTGGATTTCAACAACAATGTAATTTGGGAACTGGAAAATTTTTGCAGTGAAGTGCATGAGCAGGCACTCATATCTTGTGATGCCATTCATCGCGAGAGGAGAATATTGCTAAAGCAAGAAATTGGAAGAATGGTGCTCTTTTTCACTGATCAGCCAAGTTTGCTGGCTCCAAATATCCAGGTAAGACTCTCCATTTAGCCGACGTCTTCTAACAGGATAGTTAAAGTGACTGCTGCTCATGCAATCTCTTAATTTGACATGATTTCCCACAGCATACATAAAAATAATGCTGCTTTCAACAAATTTTCTCTAACTTTATGATGTTCCCTACAGATGGTTTTTTCTGCTTTGGCTTTGGCTCAATCTGAGGTCATCTGGTACTTCCAACATGTAGGAATTGCCTCATCAAAATCTAAAGCTGCTCGAACAGTACCAGTAGACATAGTATGTCAGCTTCTCCCTTGAATTACTTAAAAACAAATTCAGTACTATAACATTTCTTTTCCTGCAATGTTTGAATGGGCAATCCTAACTAGTATGGGACATAAAACTGGTTGAGTGGTGTTGTAATGGGCCAACTGCTACCAAACTTGTAAAATGTTTAAGCTTAAAATGGTTTTGTTTTTGGTTGCAGGATCCAAGTGACCCAACTATTGGTTTCTTACTTGATGGAATGGATCGTCTTTGTTGTTTAGTGCGCAAGTATATTGCAGGTTAGAATGGTCTTAATGGAAACCCACTTTTGTTTCTGTTTCCACTACTGCTACACTTTGTGTTGATTAAAACATGTGGCCTATGTAAACAAAATCAAAATATACAAAACTATTAAATGTGCAAAAAAGAAGTGCACTTCTAAGTTCATTACTTTCTTTTGTGGGGTAGGTATGGGTAAGGAGTTGCCTTTGTGACGACTTATACTACTGAGCCTTAGACATTGCGATGCTTTGAACACTTAATCCCTTGCACACCCTTAGTAATGACCATATTCATTATTGTTGTTTATCTCTCTTGATTCATAAATTCTATGGTGCTTCAAGCGTGTTTGAAATTTATCTACAGTACTTATGACGAGTAAGAAAGTAGAAGTTACCATTGATGTATATCTTCCTAAAGTGCGCTGTGCTTTGGAATAGTTTATGTAATAATAGTTGTGATAAAGAATAACAGTAGCTGTAAAATGATTCTGAATTTCCATCATGTCTGCAAAATGTTTTTTTTTTTTGTTTGGAAGTCTTAGGCAATGGAAAATTAAGCAATAAGAGTAAAAGACTATTCTTCCATCCTTGCCCCTAGGAGGTCTAATATTTATAAATTATTAATGGTCAACTACAAATTGAAGCTGCCCGTTATACAAACAGGCGGAGCACTTGTCTTGTACAGCTGTTAAACTTATGATTCGCATTTTTGAATAAGAAATGCCGGGCAGCTATTATATATTAGTACCAATTAATAATAACAGAGAGTGCAGACAACTTTAGTACAGCTATGGTAGTATTATCCTTAATAGCAGTTCATATTGATGCTCCAATGTTCATTGCTGTAACTTTATTTTCTCTTAATATCAGCCATACATTTGATTTTGCAGCTGCTATATGTGTTGCCATTCTCTTTCATTTATTCGCAGGCTTCTAATATAATATGAATGAAAATCCTTAATGATAATGCAGCTGTTCGAGGATATGCATTATCATACCTTTCTTCATGTGCTGGTAGAATCCGTTTTCTGCTGGGAACTCCAGGAATGGTGGCTCTTGATCTTGATGCTAGCTTGAAAGGGCTTCTACAGCAGATAGTTCAGCACCTTGAAAACATTCCAAAACCACAGGGCGAAAATATTTCTGCCATCACATGTGATTTATCAGTAAGAAATCTTTCTAAACCATACTTTATATATTTCATGGTGAAATTTTCTTACTTGAATTGATGTATCTTTATTTGCTTTTGAAGTACTCTGATTATGATTCAGAATTAGACACCACGATGACAAAAATGAAAGATCCTATTTTGAGATGGTTAAAGCTTGAAAAGGTGTAATCAGTCTAGCGTTGTTTGAAAGAAAGCAAAAAGTGCATTCATTGGACTTTATCCTCTCAACAGTTTAATAGATGAAGCCTATAGGACATTCAATATACTGCCACATGCCTTTTGGGTTCTTATGCGTTTCTTTTCGTATCTACTTGTGGCTTTGCTTGTATGCATGTGTATCCAAACATGTATGCCACTGATTTTAACTTTCTAGTGCATGTTCTTTGTTTTCTGTAACTATGCCAAGGTTGGCATTGGCACTACTAGGGAATGGTCATTGGTGTAAGCATGCATATATCTTCATTCTAGGCCTATTGGTGTAAACATCCAAATGTTTACTACCTTTTGCAATTTAATCCCAATTTTTTTTTTAATTTTCATAAAAATGTCTTGATTTAGTAAATGTTTGGCAATTTTAATACAAATAACTATTTTGGTCAAAATTACTGACATGGCATCTTAAAAAAGTCAAATTTACCATTTTTAAATTGCTAAACTTATAATGGTTTATTGGTATAAAAAATTCAAATGTTTGAAATTTTTGTCAACTTTTTCCAAACTGTTAAATTTTGATAAAGTGTTTTAATATAGCCAATTCAATTAATTTTAATATGAACAATTATTTATTGAAAATTAAATAAATGTAGTGACACAATAATAAAAGAATTAAATTTACTATCGATAAATTATTATAATATTTTTAAAATTAAAAGTACTTTTAATATAAAAAATTATTCCTCTAAGTAATTTTAAATATTTTTAATTATTTGATAAATATCTATTTAAAATTTGTTAAAATACTTCACTATATATACATATATATATTATTAAAATAACAACCATTCAATAATTTTAAAATTTATGACAAGTGAATTTAGTTCAGATCAATAATTTTCATTTAATTTTGACCAAATGATGGAATAGTTTTATCATTTTTTTTTAAAAAGGATAAAATTGCAAAAGTTCGCAAACGTTTAGATTTTGTATACCAATAGGCCCTTAATTTTGTGTGCATGTGTAACCTTTTCTTTGGTTATGTTTATTGTATTTCTATAAATCCTTTACCTAAATCTGCTTGGGATAAATAAAAAAAAGTATCTTGTGTTAAATGCTATTTAATTTTAAGATTTGTGATTTTTTCGGCATTTAGGGGTATGTGGTTTCATTTTATTTGCTTTTTAATGCTCTATCAGCTAATAGCATCCTTATTTTATGATAAATGTTAATATAACATTAATTTTCAATAATAAATTATTTTATATGTAATTTATCATTAATCTAACTATTTGTGTACTTTCAAAAATATTATAATTTTATTTTAAAAATTATTATTTTTTATTTATAATAAAACTAAAATAAATATTAATTTTATTTATTTTGAGTTAATTTTATTTATTTGCATGCTACATTACTTAATAAATAGCTTTAATATTAAATATTCATATTATTGTAACATTACATTATATATTTTTAATATTATTTGTGAATGAGGTACTAAAATGCAAGTAAAAATAAACCATAGGTTCTTAAATGTTAAGGAAAAACCCACAAACCTCGAAATGAAAAAGCATCTAATCATATGGTACTTTTTTTTTGTACTTTTCCCCATTTGTTTTACTGTTTAGTTTTTGGTAGTAAAAGAAGTAGTCTTGCAGTGCTCTTAACATACAATTTTTTGCCGGTGTCTATTAGGTAGTCAGATTTTAAGTTTTGCCATACTGGATTGCAACAGTTCAGATTGCTTGTATCTTAGAGTACAGATTTCACTCAACAAAAATGAGCTGACTTTTCAAGTAACTTTCTTATTTTGGTAGTGCTCCTTTTCATCCATTCAATTAGTTGCTCCAAAAGGAACTGTTTTTGGGTTATCACATTTGAATTGTGTGAGATTGAATGTAATTGCCTGCGCTAATCAGCGTGCTAGTAATTTAATACTTCATGCTGGATATCTCTATGACATCATTGAACCAATTCTTGCTTCTCTTGATGGAGAGAAGAGAGCATAGCGGCACTTGATTGCATATTGCTAGGTCAACATGTCAGCTTTAAGAAACTCCATATTAAAAATAAAATGTCCATGTGCAGAGCCATTAACAAGGGATTGAATCTGCAGCGTCGGTGACTTTTTGAGACTTGTATGATGTGAATTACTAACGAGTCATTCCTAGACTTTACAGCTAGTTAGGTTTATATATATATAAATATATATATATATGTATATATATTGCTTGTTTCCTTGTTAAACCGTAATTTTGGCTAGCTTCTTAAAAGACCAAACCTGCCCTGTATCCGGTCCTCAAGTGTCTTTTGATTTCTGAGGCTGAGGAGCCAGTGTTATCAAAATCTCAATTCAACTAGTAAATTCGGACGTGTCCAAATCCTTGAAATTGTGGTAAACTAGCTTGTTAAAGTTGTAAAATGGTACCAACAACTCTTGAGAGCAGTTGGCGGTGGCTGTTCTTGCTTCAAGGATGTCTCTGTTTCGAGTCATAGTGTAGCCACCAATAGCCTGGTGGATTCTGGAAACTAATAGTTTAGAGAAAACAAAGAAAGGGGTAAAATGGTGAAGTGATATATATGTAGAAGAAAAGGCTAAGAAAAAAAAGTAGAAGGAAATGGCAGAGGGGAGACATGGAGGCTGGGCAAGAAATAGAGATAGATGGGTAATCAATGGTAGGTTTTGGCTTTTTCATTGGGTGTAGTTTGTTCAGTTGAGCGTTTAAATTTAATTTAATGTACCTGTTTCTATATTAATTGGATCAATTTATAATTCGACTAACTCAAAGTTCCAAAATATAGATCAATTTATCAAACTTAAAATATAATTTTTTTTTAACTTAAATTTAATTATTTAATTAATAACAATTTAAAAATTTAAAATAAAATATTCAAATTTTATTCATTATTTCAACATGTGTATTTTAAAAATTTAACTGAATATTTCTGAATTGGAGTATTTTAGGCAGTATGTACATCTTAGGATTTTTCTATCATATGTACATCTTAGGATTTTTCCATCCCATTTGTCATTTATCTTTTTAAGAGCCTCGATTTTAGTTGTGAATAACAATTTTGAGTCCGTTGTGGGGAGCTAGACTTTATGTAACTAAACCCACATTTTGAGTGTAAGTATAATTTTCTTCTTACCTTTGGAAACCAATAATTCTTATCTTGCAATGCTCCACAGAATTGGAAAGAAATCACCAATAGGTATTTAGATTTTGTTAGGGATAGTTTTGTGATGTGGCTTCATAAGGTTGGGTCCTCTGTATTTGCCCCAGCTTTAAGATAGTTATGCTGGAGCATGAAGGTTGAGCTTCCCAAATTTGATTTTTCTCTTACCATGGATGATATGGATTTCTCTTGAACTGTGTTGTGTTCTTGAGCACCCTTTACTGCCATATATATTTTCATTTCCCCCTATTCTTGTTCTAGCTACAATATGTACTTTCAGATGATGCTTCTAATTGCAGCACATTTTTCATTGTTAAGCAGGAATTTCGTAAGGATTGGTTGTCAATATTGATGATTGTTACGTCTGCTAGGTCATCTATAAACATAAGACATCTAGAAAAAGCTACTGTCTCTACTGGAAAAGAAGGCTTACTATCAGAGGGAAATGCTGCTTATAACTGGTCCAGGTATTCTGGAAATTTTTATGCGACACTTTAGCAAACCCTTAATTATGGAAATAATTTTTTGGAAAAATGAAATAATCCTATTAAAAGCTCAATTGGATTGTTTGGTGGCTGTTAGAAGTCTGTGCATGCAAGCTCATGGCTGTTGTGCTTCATGGCACATAGTGAGGCATATTCACTGTATATTTTGAAGCTCACAAAGTGATGCTTAGGCTTGGTGCTCTAAGTGCAAAAATATTGCCTGTCCTCTTATTATAGGTAACATTATAACCATAAAATCCATAAGCAAGTTGTGTATTTTTGTGGCCTAATGGTTTAAAAAGACTAAACCTTTTCAATTTGTTGCAAATTTAGCTTGTTGTTTTGGGCTTGACGTAAATGTTTCAATTGTGCAACTTTTTGGTAAATTTAGCCCACCATTGACTTTGGTCATAATTGAGGTGGAGGTGCTAACGTTGTAGCCCAAGTGGTAATAATATGAGATCTATTGTTGCATGAATTTCCTATTTGTATAAAAGACCAAATGTTTCCGATTTATAATAAATTTATTCTAGATTTTTAATTTTAGCATAAATATCTTAAATTTTCTAAATATATTTCAATTTATTACTAAATATGTCAAATTTAGTATTTTATAATATTTAAGTTGTCTATTATTTTTATAATTTATAAAATATATTATTTCAAATGTAATTACTTCAAATATATTAATTTAAGACATTAAAATTTTTTCAAATTAAAATAATATATAAATAATTTATAAAATAATGTATATTTTATAAAAATTGTTAATATTTACATAATTACCAATATATTCTTAAATATATTAATCTAATTACGAAAATTATTGTTGTTAAAAAAAAAATACTAAAATTATTTCAAAATAAAATAATATTGACATAATTAATAACTAAAAATATTATAAAAATTGTCGAAAAACAATGATACAACTGTTGCGTTGTGAAGAACAGAGTGACGAGGGAAAAAGAAGAGTCCTTCTATTGTTTTCTTTTTTTTTTGCTGGTAATTGGTCTTCAAGAAAAAAAGGAAAATATAAATAGCTGGAATGAAAATAGAGAAGTGATTGACATGTGTTGTTTTTCTTTTACATATCTCCAAGGCTCCAATCCATATTTCTTTTTAATTCCTTTTTTTAAAAAAATTTAATAGTTTAGTTTTTATAAAATAATAGAAATGAAAAATACATTGTTTTTTTCAAAAAATTATTGAATATTAAAAATAATTTTTTTCATGTTTAATTATTTTTATTTAACTTCATTATGTGTTTAAATTTATAATATAAATTAATTTTCATTTAATAGTTAACAATAAATTTATAGTTAGTTAAATAAAATCGTGTTAAATTTCAACAACTTAAAATATTCATAAAATATTGTGCTAAACTTATGACGGATATTATTTAAGTAAATACTTTTTTTTTGAGATTTTTTGTATGCTAGTGTAGGTAAATATGAAAAAAATATTTTTAAAGTAATTTGTGTTTTTTATGTGAATATATGTTTAATGTATAGAATATTAAAGCATACTTTTTATTTCTCATTAATTTGAATCATTTTGTAAAACAATTTAAAAAATTCATAGTAGCGACGACTGTCACAATCCGATATCATTGCACTGATACTGATATCAAATTGGTTCACAGTACCATTATTTAAAACCTTGATTTGAATTGTCAAAAACCTGAGTAAGCGAACCTGACCCAAGTGGCACGAAAAATCACCCCAAACAATTGACCTGGACCTGCCCAGCCTAATCCACTTGTCATCTGTAGTTAAGTGACATAAGTGACGTCTTTAGAGAGCTTGAGTGTTCATGTTCTAGTCATAGTGATGTCAAATTACAAATAACAAAACAAGCTAGTGCGGAGCCATAAAAATGTTTTTTAGCTAATTAAACATTAGGTCAATATGTTGATTATTCCTATATAAGCACTCATTTAATTGAAAAACAAATTCACTTTTCATTAAGCCCTATACCTATGCTTTGCTCGTTGTGCCTTGATTCTACTAGTTATTAGGGCTTAGATATGTCCCTCTTTTATATCCCTGGACAAAAGATAAAAAAAAAAAGGTAGAAAAGGAAAGAATTCTAGAAACTGCTTTTCTTTTTGCATTTATGATTTCTTTTAGCTGCTTTTTAATCAAGAAGAGTGGTGGCATGGCATACATTGGTCATTTCATTAAGCTCATAAAAAAACCATAGGGGAGTTTTGGAGTGTTAAATTGAGGATAAGAGGATAACAGGAAGATAGGATCCAGTGGTCAAAAGAATAATGCATCGTTGAGCAATGTTTTAAAAAATGAAAATCAAGAAGAAGTAATCTCATAATGGAGTCCCTTACAGCATTCTTATGTAAAATAATCAAGAAGTTGTAGCTGCATTTGTATGTGAGAATTTGAAGTATATTGTTGCTGTTAAGGTTTTGGAAACCCACTTTGATTGTGCAGATATATAAAATTTGCAGCAGCCTTTCTGCCAATTTAGTGAGAATTGAGACATTGTGTTAAATGCCATTTGATGATGAGCTTGTATGTCATACTCTGCATTGTTGTTAAGTTCACCCATGCTCTTGGTGGTTTTCTATTAGGTTTTTGGCTTGCATGTGGAACTTTGTTCGACAGTTAGTTTGAAAACGGAAATTGGCATGGTATAGTGATGAAATCATTACTATTGTGTAAACCTTGTCCTGGAAAGTGGGTATTAAAGATTCTGTTGAAAACCCCTCTATATAGTTTTATATTTCCAAATAGCTTTAAAATCAAATCTTTGCTTCTGCAACATATTTGGTCTGTATGATTATTCTGTTTTCATGGTAAATGCATTATTTGTTAGTATGAAAGATTGTTGACACGCTAGATAGCATAGAAATGGAAATGCCAAAACGTGGAAATGGATATGATGAAACAACATTTTAAAAAAAATTATAGGAAACCAAATGTTGTACATTAAAGAACATCGGGCTATGCATAGAAATATTAAAGGGAGGGTTACATACATACAAACAAACACAAACGCGCGCAAACACACACACACACACACACACACACACACACATATATATATAGTGCATCGAATATTTAAAAATATCATTTGTTCAACTAAATATTCTAACCAATCAGCATTCGGTTATTAAATCATTAAAAGAAGATGATATGAAAAGTCCATAGAATTATAAACAAAGAAAAATTAGCACGTACAGGTTCCATACAATAACTGTTAGTAAAAGACAAATACTTTCAATTTCAAAGATGAAAGTAATGATATAGGTTGTACTTTAATGTGTTTATTGCTTTGTCATTGATTTTCTTTCTTTCTCCTTTAGAGAAAACACACTTCCTTCATTAAAAACAGGTATATTTTTTACAATTCATAGAAAATGGCCCCAAAACATCTCCCAAAAACAGGTTTATGGGAGTTTATATTCTGTTGACTGGCGAGAGTTTCTGTGCATCATAGTTTGCATGTGCAAAAATAATGTGTATGGATCTCTTTTGACACAGATGTGTTGATGAACTGGAGTTTCAATTATCAAAGTATGGAAATCTGAGAAAACTGTATTTCTATCACCAACACCTTACAGCAGTGAGTTCCTTCTACACTTATTTTAAAATTTTTGGGTCTTGAAGGCTGGGCCGTCAATATCTTTCTGGGGCTAATCAGCCTCCCATACTAATATGCCCTTCAGTCATGATGAAATTTGAGATTATTTGCACTTCAGTTGCTCTTTTTTTTTTCTTTTGCTTCCTTGCTTATGCATAGGTTACCTATCCATTTATTTGCATATAAAGAAACAGTCATATGTAACTTGAACTTGCATAACTGTCGTGTAGGTCTTCAGGAACACTATGTTTGGACCAGAGGGACGTCCTCAGCATTGCTGTGCATGGCTTGGTGTTGCCAGTAGCTTTCCAGAGTGTGCTTCTCCAATTGTTCCAGAAGAGGTCATCCATTACTAACTTATTTGTTATTGAGTTTGCATTGAATGAGATAAGTGATAATTCATTAGTAATAAAAGATAAGCTTGATGTTATCTGTGAATCTAACCCAACAAAAATTCGCATGGTAGGGAGACTAAATAATGGTTTTAATATCAGTAGTGTTTAAGTGTATCGGCCAATATATAACGTGAATTGTTTGGCCTTCCGAAAAGTTCTTTAGTGATACGGTATAGGGGATTGAAAAACAACTCATTTTCCTTTTAATGTTCAATTATGCCCTCTCTTTAAGGAGAAAAAAGAGGTGGGAATGATGTGATATTTTCTGTGTTACTGCAAGCAGGTTACCAAGATTGGGCGAGATGCAGTCTTATATGTTGAATCCCTTATCGAATCTATCATGGGAGGATTGGAAGGCTTGATCAATATTCTTGATTCTGAAGGAGGGTTTGGTGCCTTAGAGACCCAGGTTCTTGCCTAAAATTAATGCTATAATATGTACTGAATCTCTTGTTGAGCCTATGTTAATCGAATATTTTTCTTTTAAAAAAAATTTCAGCTTCTTCCAGAGCAGGCGGCTTTTTATTTGAATAATGCATCTAGGGTATCAGTTCCGTCGACAAAATCTCCCAAAGGACCACTTGGTTTTCCTCTGCCTGGGCATGAGAGCTATCCTGAAAATAATAATTCTATAAAAATGTAAGGCATTTCTAGTTTATTCAAATGTCCTCAGAGAGGCTGCAAGGCTGCACTTGCATATTGACTTTTTTTCCACTTGATTTCAGGTTAGAAGCCGCAATGCAAAGGTTGACCAACTTATGCTCGGTTTTGAATGACATGGAGCCAATTTGTGTTCTAAACCATGTCTTTGTTCTGAGGGAGGTGAGGCATGCTATATCTTTCTTTTTCTTTTTTTTTTACCAGTCTTTTTGTTCCATTTGATTATATAATAACATTCCATTTGAAATCTGATTTAATTTTATAATACTTGAGAATTTGCTTCTTTTCTTAGGATTGTCTGCCTTTCATGTTTCATGTTCACTTTTTAGAGGCAATCAAATTAGACCACCATGCGGCAGTAAAAATTGAAGACTTTAATTGCAAAGAAAAAGACAAAACTTGCATAAAATGAATGATTTAAGAAGATAAAAGAAACAGGCAAGTATGGAGGTAGAAAATTGGTAAAGAAATGAACACCAAGCAAAAAATGCATGTGATTTCTGCCGATAGATCTTGGATTTAATTCTGCCAGTTGGGTGAGGTAGGTTTATGGTGATAAGGAGAGCCACTCCCCCACAATGTAACTCATGTAAAATTCTAAGACAAAAAATTTCAAGTAAACTCTGTTGGTGGATTCTGCTTCCTGCCTACTTTCTCAGGATACTTGATTTGAGTAATCATTTCAAGCGGGCATAACTTTACCTGCTTTGGTTCCCCAAGTCTGTAATATAAAGCTTGGCTCTGTTTCTCTCGTCATCTCCCTCACAGCTAATTTGAGCAATAAGAAAGTATTGGAAGTGGAAAACTAACTACTGCACAAGAAGTGCTATATTTGTTCTAGATTTCATTAACCTTCCAACTCAAATACTTAGATATGGTTCATGAGACCAAAATTGAAGCATCTGTCATGATTTAATCCAGTGGTGAAGTCCATAGCAAATTTCCACTAGATGCCTTAGTATTACCGCACAACATGGTGCTTCTATATGTGTGCATACATTGAATCAGGAACAAATGTAACCTTTTGGAAATTATTATTATTATTACTTTTTTTTTTTTTTTACAATTTTGATTTGACACGTGGTTATAATTGTTCTTAATTTCATCATTTTAATCACAAAATGCAAAGCATCTGCTTCTTGGGATGTTGTGACATTCCAGCTTCATTTGCAGTACATGAGAGAGTGCATCCTTGGGAACTTCAGGAGAAGGTTGCTGACGGTGCTAAAAACTGACAATGATCTTCAACGCCCTTCTGTCCTCGAGGCACTCCTTCATAGGCACATGAGCATAGTCCATCTAGCAGAGCAGCATATCAGCATGGATTTGACCCATGGAATTCGAGAAATGCTACTCGCAGAGGCCTTTTCAGGACCAGTTTCTTCTCTTCACTTGTTTGAAAACGCATCAGAGCAACTCACTGGATCAGCGACTGAAGTTGTATGCAACTGGTACATAGAAAACATTGTCAAAGATATATCAGGTGCTGGAATCTTATTTACACCAATGCACAAATGCTTCAAAAGTACGCGGCCCGTTGGTGGATATTTTGCGGAGTCAGTTACTGATCTCAGAGAACTGCAGGCCTTCATCCGTATTTTTGGTGGCTATGGAGTTGACAGGCTGGACAGAATGATGAAAGAACACACTGCTGCACTTTTAAATTGCATCGACACATCATTACGTTCAAACCGGGAAGTGTTGGAGGCAGTTGCTGGTAGCATGCATTCTGGCGATAGAATTGAAAGAGAAGCATCTTTGAAGCAGATTTTGGACTTGGATACAGTAATTGGATTTTGTATTGAGGCAGGACAAGCGCTTGCTTTTGATCAGCTTCTTGCTGAAGCTGCTGGAGGTGTGCTTGAAGAAGGTGCACCCTTGATATGTTCACTACTTTCTGGCGTAGTTAAGCATATACCTGAAGAGATGCCTGAAAAGAGAGAAATTAGGAGGATACGGAGGGTGGCAAATAGTGTTGGTACAGTTGAGGATCATGATTCTGAATGGTTAAGATCAATTATGGAAGAGGTTGGTGGTGCAAATGATGGATCTTGGACCTTGTTGCCTTATTTATTTGCCACCTTCATGGCATCGAATATCTGGAACACCACTGGTTTCAATGTTGACACAGGGGGTTTTAACAACAATATACATTGCTTGGCAAGGTTGGTTTTTGTTCTCCACGTATAATTAAATTGGGTTGACAGGATATACTCCTGAATAAGTAATGTCATACTTGATGGATGTAGAAGTTAATATGCATACATGCTAATGATCTGGTTCATATACATTTAAAAAAAAAAAAATTAACTGAAAAACTTGATCATGTTCTCTGTATGCAACTGCCTTATGATCTGTGCTATGTGATCTTGCAAGTAGCATCATTTTCTGTAGAAAATGACTTGGTTTATTGGTTTGAACATTGATAAAAACTGATACATGCAAAATGTTGATTGATCATGTATTTTCTTTTTATGGGCTTAGAAAAGCATTTCAAAGAACCAATACTAATGTTTGTTCTATGCACATTAAATCTTGCTTGCAGATGCATGAGTGCTGTGATTGCAGGAAGTGAGTTTGTGAGAATGGAACGGGAACATCAGCAGAGGCAGGCTTTCTCTAATGGTCATGTAGGTGAGGCTTTTGATACTGAAATGCATAGCCGTTTGTCAGCTGAAGCGAGTATAAAATCTGCAATGCTGCTCTTTGTCAAATTTGCTGCTGGAATTGTGCTAGATTCCTGGAGTGAAGTTAATAGGTAAATATTTGTGAGTTACACACAAATAAATGCATGTTCACATCTCTTTTCTGTGTTAAATTGTGATTTTATGCTACATTTGTAGTCTTATTTGAACTTTCTCTAGTATGGTCAAGTATCGGTACTACTGAAGTATCTCAGGGATGAAGTAATGACAACTGCATTGGTAGTTGGGCAGTGAAAACTTTCATGTCCATTTTTTTGCCTGGTCATTATTATTATTATTATTTTATCAAGATCACCTGTCTCATCTGTATGACATTATACTGCGTTTGCAGTGTATCCACTTGTCAGATGTATTACCTTACTTCTAAGGGCATTTATATATTCTCCTGGACATAGGATCTATTCGGTATTCAACTTTAGATAATAATCATTTATATTTGCTTGCTATTGATCATGATTGTAGTAAAATCAGGAATTCTGAGATACAATTCAGTATTATTTCTAAGTACTGATGTTGTAAGGCTGTATATGTATTTACCATGGCTTTATAGGTGAACTTTCGCTTTGAAATGTTTCCTGCGTGCAGAATACCATTTGAACAGCCAACAAACCGTTGGATAAGAGACTGTGTGTGTGTGTTTTTTTTTTTCCTTTTTACAGAATGTTTTCTAATCTTTACTTAATGCCTTCTGATCTTTCAGTGACTTGTTTGCTAGTTGTTCTTTTTCAATACTTTTAAGCATCCCCATGTTGTGAGCTAACCAAAAGCTGTTAACAATCATCCACTCGTGTGCAGATCTCATCTTGTTGCGAAGCTTATTTTCTTGGACCAACTTTGTGAGATCTCCCCATACCTTCCAAGAAGTTCCCTTGAAGCTCATATTCCTTACACTATACTCCGGTCTATATACAGCCAGTACTACTCAAATTCTCCTTCCATGCCTCTGGCACTAAATGCATCACCTCGACATTCACCTGCTGTTTCACTGTCACATGCATCTCCTTTGGTGAAGCAGGCTCGTGGAGATTCTACACCTCAGTACAGTGCTAATGATTCAGGATATTTCAAGGGATCATCATCTTATAGCCAGGAACACCCTTATGATACTGACAGCGGAAGTGTACGCAGCAATGAAAGCAGACACCGGAATGTTCGCCGGTCTGGACCATTAGATTACAGTTCAAGCCGCAAAGTAAAATTTGTTGAAGGCTCAACTTCAGGGAGCACAGGTCCCAGTCCATTGCCAAGATTTGCAGTATCAAGATCTGGCCCTCTCTTGTACAAGTAGATAATGGTAAAACATGGTAGAGATAAGAGGGGGCGTAAATTATCTATGTTTCATTATCATTATATATTATGGTACATAATTACAAAAGTGATGGACGCAAATTTTTGGCATAATATATATATATGTACACTGCCTGGCACGGTGATCTTTATATAGTTTTTTTAGATCATATAATTCAGTGGCTTTAGTCAGAAAATGTGTTTTATATGAAGTATTGTTTTAAAAGGATGAAGGAAATCCTATGCTTTTAGAAACCATCATTCAACCTTTTTTTTTTTTTGACTTTTCAAAAATAACTAAAAAGAAATTTTTTTTCAAAAATACTGTTGATTTTTTCTTTGCAAAAATATTGTTTTAAAGTTACTGAAATTTTGGGGATTGATGGCATTATTATCTCTCAAAACAAAGAGAAAACGACTTGAAGAGGGTGTTTGTAGGAATGATGGGTTGGACCACATGACTGTGGATGAGAAATTTTCTAATGGATTAGGGGTGGGACTTGATGTTCAGGCCTGTCTATCACAATGAGTACCTTTGTTTGGAATTATCATGAGCTGGCCAGCACATGTGCAATTCGAGCTTTAAAGGATCTGGTGAGCCATTATAAGTCTGAACTTATTTTTTTTGATGGAGACTATGACTTCAGAAATAAAAATTATAGATATTATGGTACAACTGGGCTTTTTTAATTGTTTTGTTGTTGATAGTATTGGGAGGAGTGGTGGGCTAGCTCTCTTATGGGTTGGAACAGTTAAGGTGGATGTAGTGGGTTCTAGTAAACATTTTATAGATGTTGTCGTCTTAAAAGAATTGCATGGTGAATTGCGTTTTACAGGGTATTATGGGACTTCGGATAGAAGTAGAAGACATGAGGCTTGGAGATTGCTTCAGTATCTATCTAATTTATCTCCCTTATTGTGAATTATTATGGGTCATTTCAATGAAATTCTTTCTCAATTCTAGAAGAGAGGTGATGCAGCTTATCCAGAATGGATCATGAAGGGTTTCGGTGACACAATCTCTAGTTTCAATCTTCATGAGGTTCCATTTAGAGGTTATCAATTCACATGGAGTAGAGGGTTGAGGAATGGGGAATGGGTAAAAGAGAAACTTGATAGAGGCTTTGCGTCTGTTTCATGGAGGCAAAAATTTCCTGATGCTTTTATTCAGATCTTAGAGACTTCGACATCAGATCATTTGCCATTGCTTTTAAATTTGAGTTTTCGGGTATGGCGTCCTAAAAATAAGAAATTTAGATTTGACAATTCCTGGCTTCGAGTTGAGGAGTGTAACCAGGTAGTGGCAAACTGTTGGGCTTCATTGGCAAGTTTGGATCTCTTGTCAAAACTTATTAAGTGTGGTGATATTCTGTTTCGATGGGGTGAAAAGATTGTTGGGATTTATAAGAATCAGTTGTTGGATTGTCGACGCTCTCTCAAGCTTGCTCGGTTTAACCAAGGTACCAATTGCATGACTGCTCTTAAAGAAGTACAAAGGTAGTATGAGGATCTGTTGTTGTGTCAGGAGCTTTACTGGAAACAAAGGGCCAAGAAATTTTGGCTAAAAGAAGGGGGGCTTCTTTTATGCCCAGGCTTCGAGTCAGTGTAGACAAAACTCTTTACACAAATTAAAAGATGCTTTAGGGTTATGGCAAAAAGATGTGCATGCTATCGGTTCTATCATTTTTAATTATTTCTCTGATATCTTCAAGTCAACACCGAGCGACTTAACTTTTTTATCTCATTTTGATTGGCCTCAGGTCTCTAATTTCCAAAATGAAGATTTAATGGCTCCTCTATCGGAATTTGAAGTTCGGACAGCTATCTTTGATATGCATCCAGATAAATCACCTGGACCGAATGGTTTCAACTCTGCTTTTTTCCAAAAGTATTGGTCCATTGTGGGTGGGGAGATTTTTTCTTTTTCTCGAAATTTTATGGTGTCAAGTATCTTTCCTAAGGACCTCAATCTTACTTTTATAGTGCTCATTCCTAAAAAAATGGAGATTGAGACGATGGCTGATTTAAGAGCAATTGCTTTATGTAATGTTTTGTATTAAATCATTGCAAAATTTTAGCAAATAGATTGAAGCCTATTCTTCCATCGATAATTTCCGATGTTCAAAGTGCTTTTGTTGCTGGGTGTGCCATAACTGATAACATCTTGGTTGCTTATGAAATTGTTCATTATCTTAAATGCCATCGGAATGGGAGAAGAGGTACTGCTGCCTTGAAGATTGGCATGTCTAAAGCCTATGATAGGCTTGAATGGGGCTATTTGGAGAGAGTCTTAGCTCTTATGGGTTTTGATGCTCGATGGATTCAAAGAGTTATGTTCTGTGTTTCTTCTATAACTTACAATGTGATGTTCAATGGCTCTCTTATTGGTCCTATTTTGCCAAGTCGGGGTTTGAGGCAGGGCGACCCACTCTCGCCATATTTATTCATAATTTGTGCTGAAGGCTTTAGTGCTATGTTGAGAAAGAAAGAGGCTGCTAGTTTGTTACATGGATGTTTAATGGCAAGAAGAGCTCCTGTAGTGAGTCATCTCTTTTTTACGGATGATTGTTATTTGTTATTTCGTGCTAACGCTCAGGAGTGTGTGACTATTTCCCAAGTTTTGGAAGCTTATGCTAATTGTTTGGGTCAACTAGTCAATTTTTCCAAGTCTGTGGTTTTATTTAGTTCTAATACAGATGCTTAAATTCGCGATGTGATTTGTTCTTCCTTGCATGTTCAAGAGGTTTGGGACCCTAGTTCTTACTTGGGTCTGCCCTCTTTAGTTGGGCGTAATCAAAGAGCAGGCTTTGGTTTTGTTAAGGAGAGAGTTTAGTGGAAATTAAACTCCTAGAGTAGTAAGCTTCTTTCAAAGGCTGGTAAGGAAGTACTGTTGAAGTCGGTGATCCAGGCTATGCCAAACTATGTGATGCAAGTGTTCTTATTGCTGAAGCTTCTTTGTGAAGAATTGGAGAGATTGATGAATAGTTTTTGGTGGAAAGCGAAAGGGCATTCGTTAGAGAAATTGTGATTCTCTTTTTCTTCCAAAGCCTTATGGTGGTGTGGGTTTTAAAAAGCTCTATGATTTCAATATCTCTATGTTGAGCAAGCAGGCATGGAGACTTCTAACAAACCTGAATGCTTTGATGTGCAGAATTCTAAAGGCAAAATATTTCCCATCTCAATCTTTTATGGATGCTCTGATTGGCTCTAATCCTAGTTTCACTTAGCGGAACATATGGGCAACTAAGGATTTAATTTGAAGGGTATCTAGATTGCGGGTTAGTGATGGGTCAGCTATATCCATATGGAATCATCCATGGCTTCCAGACAAACAAAATGGATATGTCTCAACTCCATGCCCTCAAGGTCTTGAAGAGGTAACCATTAATTCTCTTTTTCTTCCTGATGTTAAGCAATGGGATGTGGATGCCGTTCGAGATTTGTTTAATGATAGGGATGCTAGTTTAATTTTGAGCATTCCTCTCAGTTTAAGGCAAGTAGCTGGTAGTTGGGCTTGGTGTTTGGATAACAAGGGTAATTTTTTGGTTAAAAGTTGCTACAGAGCAGTTAGAGGAGAAATTGCAACTTGTTCGAACCCAGTTTGGCCAAAAATTTAGAAGATGCAGGTTCCTAATAAGGTGAAGAATTTTATGTGGCGTGTCAGTATTAATTGTCTTCCTAAAAATTCTACTTTAGCTCTTCGGAAGGTTCTAATTAATGTTATGTGCCCTTTATGTTCTCTTCAGTAAGAAATGGTTCTGCACATATTGTTCTTTTGTCATGTGGCATCTTGGTGTTGGTCTTTATTTGGGTTGCGTGTTATTGGCTCTATTGATATGTCACCTTTGGATTGGTTGGCTTCTAATATTTCTACTCTATCTTCTGATGATGAGACATTATTTATCGTAATTTGTTGGGAGCTATGGCATAATAGAAATAGTTGGGTTTGGAAATCAAGGAAACGGCGACCACTCACAATTTTGAATTCTGCAAGTCAGTACTTAGAGCAATGGCGGTCAGCAAGGGGTCAGTCATTTATTTCATTATCAGTGGAAGATGATTATCTAGATGGTGATGTGCTATAGAAAAAGCCTCGTTTTGGTTTATTGAAGCTGAATGTGGATGCTGCTTCTTTTGCTAATGAAAGGGCATCGGGTTTCTGCTGGGTACTTCAGGATTCTCATGGTGCTTTCCTCAAGGCCTATTCAGTTCATGTAAATACTTCTTACAGTCCATCTGAAGCGAAAGCTATTTCTTTTTGAGAGGAGTTGAGCTGGTTGCGTCTTCAAGGTATTGACAATATTGTTATTGAATCGGATGCTCAACCGGTGGTGGAGCTTCTTAGGAAACCTTACTATTTTTCTTCTTTAGGTCTGATTATTGATGATTGTAATGTATTATTGAAACACTTTAACAATGTAAGTGTTAGATTTGTTTGGAGATCAGTTAGATTTGTTTGGAGATCAGCTAATGAAGCTGCTCATAGATGTGCTAGAGCAGTTCATTACATGCCTAGCTCTAAGGAGTGGACTTCTTTTTCTCTCTTTCTGACTTCTGTTATTTTTGCTGATTGTTCTCATTAATGAATTTCCAATTTATTTTCAAAAAAAAAGTTTTTTTTTCTAAAAATTTGGAGTGGATAGGCCAAAGTGTCAAATTGGACCCTAACGTTTTACCCTAATTGTAAATTAGACCCTTTTTTAGCCAAATTGAAATTGGAAGATACAAAACATTATATGAGTTGGATCATGCCATAAATTTGTACATAACAAACATTAAATGCTACTTATTTTGTATTATTTTTGATATAATCGGTAGAATTAAATTGCAGCCACTAACAATATAACATTATAACAGTAACAGCACAACATAATAAAAGAGTTAGTTTCATTTAAGTCTCACTAACAATATAGTATTATCAAGTATCAATCAATGTAGAAAAGCATTTTAATAGGTTATACAAAACACTTTAGTAGCACTAAAACAAAATAGAATCACATGTCCTGAATTTGAATAATTAAAACAAACTAAAATCCATAGGCATGCAGTTTCCTAAGGAACTTGATTCTCAAAATTTAAAATGAAGTTCCTTTGAGAACTATGTAGAACAAGATAAGTTTCTTGCCCCTGAAGAGCATAGACTTTCAGTAACCTGTGACCTCCTGTGATTATCTATAATCAGTTGTTCTGCTTGTTTTTGAAGTTGTGTTGTAGTAATTGATAGCTGACCTTGCCACTGTAGTCTAGCAGTTTAAATGGTAGCTCTTTTGGCATTAAAATATCATTGATATTGCCTTTAAAAGAAATTTTCCTCAAGCTGTCTTGACTGCTTATTACCCTTGATAGCTTGTTGTTTCTTTAATTGGCTCTTATCTGAGGAAAACTCATCTGAGGGGCAGTTTCAATATTTCCCATTGTGTAATGTCGCCCTCTGAAACTAGTCTCTCAGTCCTCAAACCCAGTTGTAAAGAAGTAATCAAATGGTTTTTAAATATAAGGAAAGTTAACATATGCAGAGCTTAAAAAAATAATTATTAACTGACATTGTAAATCATATTTACTGTTGTCTCATTAATGAATAACCCATATCCAAGATTTCCTTGTGTAGCTCTCTCCTTGCATCTTTTTTCTATTGCAACAACCTTGGCTTTACCTTTGTCCTATCTTTTTAGAAAAAGCAACCATTACCAAGGATATTTATTGAACTAGCACAATCCACTATGTTATTTTAAAAAATTAGCCAAAGCAATAATTAACAAGAATACCTTAGATTGCATAACAGACTCAGCAATTGAAGAAGTTGTCTTTTGTTGATTCCCAATGGATACTTGTGGCTAAAGAAAATCAATATTAACTTAATTAATAAATGTTGACCTTTGTAATAATCAATCTTGATTTTCATCTTAACAAACTTAATTTTAAACATTTAATGTGTGTGTTTAAGTGTGTATAAGTAAGGACTCAATTGAAAGTCAAAATAGAGCAAAAATATCAAAGAAAATCTACTCTGGACTTCAATCATAAGCACAGTCACGACTGGGATTAAATATGGATCAATTTGCACATTTTAAGGCAAATTCCAGTACATATCCCAGGTCCAGTCCCGACCAAGATCAGGATCGGGACATGCAAGTCCCGCTCGAGATTGATGTTGCCTGACTAGGACAAAAAAACTCAATTTCAGCTCAACTTACAGTACATATCCGTAGTTGATGTCCCGATCGAGATCATGCATATCCCTATCGGGATAAAGCTGCTAAAAGGAATTCAATTTCAGTAAAATTTTTAATTCTTAAAGCGGTACATATCCTGATCCCAGTCCCGACCTGGACGGTGTCCGGGACCGACATAAAGTTTAAATCTTATCGGCTATAACGACTTTTTTTTAATGTCTCGACCAGGACTAATGAAATCCTGATCGGGAGTTGACTAATTACAGCTCAAAAGTCCAAACAACATTCAAATGGTGTTTGAATTTGTTGGAAATGAAATTAGTGTTTCTAACAGATATAATTGGATTGCTCAAGTATAAACATAACCTTTAAAGATCATTTAGAGGTTAAAAAACTTGTTTATCATTTATAAACTCTCAAGCATTCAATTAAGTTATCTAAATTCTCTCAAAATTCATTTTATCTTTGTACAACTCTTATGAGAGTTGGTGAATGTTAGAATAGAAATTCTTATTCTTTTATTTTCTGAGATTTTGAAAATGGGAAGTGAAGTTCTATTCTAAAGGAATTGGTTTAAGTGTTTAGCCATTAAAATACTTGGGAATTCAATTTTAGTGTGAGCCTTGAAAACACTTATGTAAAGTTTGAGTTGAGCCTAGAACTCAAGTTGTAAAAATCAATCTAGGGGAATAGGTTATGGTGATTCAAAATCCTAACTTGGGGATAAGTTAGGTGGAGACATGGGATTGTTGAGAATCCAAACTCTTTAAATTCTTCTTTAATTCTTGCTCAATTTCTTTTAAAGTTTCAATTTTTGTTCGATAGCCTTATTCACCACCACCCCCCCCCCCCCCCCCCCTTAGGGAATTTTCAATAACTAATAAAATCAGTCATAAAATGAAATATGTAAAGAACAAATAATTAAAACAAATAAATTCTACATACCTAGGAGCAACTTTTTCTATTATGTCCTTCCATTTGATAAATTGCCACATCTTTGTTTAGTGCCACTTCTTGAGAGCTTCCTATATAAACTTTCTTTCTTTCTTTTGTATTCTCTTATTTGGGGCCCTAACTCTTTTTGTTTTGGGTCTACCTAGGATAACATCGATGTGTGGAGGACACCATCAATGCTCAATATTAAGTAACACTTCTAAAACAGCTGCTTGTAGACCTTGCAACATAATGTGAAAGCATGTTTATTTATTGGCCATATTCATTTATTTTCAGGCTCATATACATTTATTTTATTTATTGGCCATATGGTTCAAACATAAAATTAAATAATTATTAAAAAATGGACATCACTTGAAAGAGTAGTATCAACACTTAAAATAAAGAGAAAATTCTAATTCTCATTTTATATGGTTTAAACATAATCTTTAAATACAAATTTCAGTTGCTAGTGCATTCCACCTAAACTAGTAGCTCTAGTTGGTCCAAAAAAATTCATGTGTATAAGTTCAAGTGGCCTAGAGGTAGACACTACATTCTTGAGCTTAAAAGGAAGACTTAGATTATTTTCCCTTTTAACAGGCATCGCAAGGCTTGTCCTTTGTGAATTTGACTTTTGGTAACCCAACCACAAGTTCATGCTTACTATGATCATCAAAAGCTCAAAGTTTGCATGTCCTAACCTTCTATGTCATGTCTATGTGTCATGGAAAATTGACATTAAGCATTTGATGTCTTTATTATTAACTTTATTCAAGTCAATGAAATAGACATTGTCTACTCTTTCACCACTAACAATTACTTTGTCTTCATCTAGGCTGCTAACAAACCAATTTCTAGGATAGAAGGTGACTTTGTTTCTTATGTTATATAATTGACATATACTAAGCAAATTATGTTTAAGACGATCAACAAGCAACACATGATGAATGGATAAGGATTAAAGATTACCAATTTCTCCAATGCGCACTATTTTTCCTTTGCCATTGTCACCAAATGTGACATAACCTCCATCCTTAGCATTAAGATTGTTGAATTACTCTTTATCTCCCACCATGTGCCTTGAACATCCACTATTAAGGTACCGTTTGTTCTTTGCTTTTATGGATTTCAAGCACACCTACATAACATAATTTTAAACATTCTTTTGAATCCAAACCTTTTTTGTTCTAGGTTTGCTAGTCTCAAAATAATTCAAAGGAAGCAATTGCAAATGTAGTATTTAATAGAAGCATACATTGCTAGAGTGACATTTGGTCATGCAATAAAAGCATTCAGCATTAGCAAATCTATTTTTCTTAGAATGATATGATTTCCTAATGTATGAGATATGCTTTTTGTGTTGTGAATGTGTAGGTCTCCTAAAATTCTTTTGTGTCACAGAGTGAGACATACATTGGTAATAGCAATGTGTATGTTCATAGGTTTGTGTAACATGCTTAGGATAAAAGGAAATCAGTTATGCTACTTAGGCTTTAAGAGTAGTGTGGTGAGCACTAACCTAAGTAGAGTAAATTTCAAAAATTTACTTTCTTATAACCCTTCATCACATGAAGAATTTTCACTCCCAATAATCCATTTTGCATTTATGCACATAGCTAACTATACATCAACATGTATATATAACAACCTAGGAATTCTAAGTTACAGAATACTTACAATTTCTTAGTGTTTGATGTAGACCATAATTAATCTACTACAATGGATTGCTTTTGGTTTAACTCTTGAATCAATAGCCAAGCCACCCAAATGTATGGCCTTTAGCTTGAAACACCAAAGCCTTCCAATCACCTTTTTGCCTTTGATCAATTGTAGTTCTGAGCACCTCTCTTGTGACCTAAAGAAACTCTAACTAACTTAATCCTTCAAGTAAGAACAAAGAGTATATCTTTTGTATATGTTGTGTTTCCTTTTGGTATATGGTTTTCCAATCTCTCCAACCTCCACTAACTCTTAATGGAATATATCTCACACCCTAGAACTCTTCTTAAGGTGATATATATATGTAGAGAAATTAGATTAAGTTGGAAATACATAAATTAAATATCTCTTACACCATCATCATTAGGATGCCACCTATGACATAGTTAAGAGTGTAATTTGTGTAAATATCTCACAAGTGTACAAAATAGATGTAGAGATTTAATCATATCTCATGTAATAAGACTACATTTATTCTCTATACTTCCCATTATAACCTAATCTTCTTTATGCCCCAAAAGTCAACAATTTACATATTAAGAGATGACATCTCCCTAATATGCCAAATTAGACTTATATTTATAAATGGACTTGGGCTTGGTTGTTGGGCCAACTCTTAGGCCAACATTTGAGACAAGCCAATCCATAAATCGATTGGGCCTAATTAATGGACTTAGGCCTTTTAGTTGGGCCAACACTTGGCTAAGCCCATTCCATCAAACTAATAGGCCTTGATTAGGTTAATAGGCTTTGGATTAATCTTTGGGTCTAGGCCCATACACCTTGGGCCATTAATCTAAGTACATAAGGAAACAACACATATTCTTTATTTAACACTTTAATTAATATCTCATATTAATCAAGTATTTAATAATTAAACTCTTGGTGGAATTAAATTTCATGATATGCTAGAATCATTGCTCAAAGCATAAATCCAATTCCATTAATCTTAATTAATTAATTAAACTCTTTAATAAATAATTAGATTAATATAAAAGGTGATTTGGAAAAACTCTTTTAGGTGTGACTTACTAGGTTTATGTCTAATTGGCAATGAGAATGTGAAAAAACTCTTAATATTATTTGAAACTCTTTCAAGCCTAAATGTGAAAATTCTAATTATACACATTTAGTTCTTATAAGTTGTGAGTGACCCCACTCCTAGCATTGATATCACAACTACCTAATTAGAAATGAATGTATATATTGATTCACACGAACCCTTACAGTCATAATTGCCGTGCACTAAAATCCCTTCATTAGAAGATCTTGATTTAGCCTAGAGTCAAGTTTTAATCAAACTCTAATAGATTTATCATATGACTTCATCTCAAGTTATTCTTGACAAAACATAACAAATACTAGAAACGCTTTCTAGCACTGAAACTCTTTCAGACTGTGTTATGTTTTTCCCAGCTAGGAACTTTGTAAGCACCCAATTTTAAGATGACTAGAATATGGATGCGAAAGAGGTTTCCGATGATGAAAATTCGTCGCAAATAGGTCTCTAATATTTGAATTTCAGATCCCAAGGCTTGATTGTATTTTTATGGACTAAATTGAACATTTTTCTTTTTCTTCAGGGGTCTCTTTGTGAATTTCTGACCGAAAATCTAGAATTCCGATCGAAATTCCATATTTCCGACCAAAAATCCGATTTCAGATCGGAATTCCAGAATTTTGGCCGAAATTCTAGAATTCCGGTCGGTAATCCACTATTCCGAGGCGTGAAATTCTTTTTTATTTTGTTTTATTTTATTTTTTTATTGATTTTTCTTAGAATTGATTGGTTAAAAAAAATTAATTAAAAAAATTATCGAAAATAAATAGATGTATATTTGGTCTATCTTTTAGGATCTATCTATCGAACCTATTTGATGATTTTATCGACTGTAATCACGTATCCTGTAAAACGGATTTGGATTTACGGGAGAATAAAAGGAAAAGAAAAAAGAAAGGGAAAAAAAGGCTTTCTTCTTTGTTCTGGGATTAAAAGATTTCGACAAAAACGCAATTGAAGCCGGGAACACCTAAATCAATTCTGGAGATTTATTAAACGATGATTCAAATATCTCTGAGGAGATAGTCACTATAGCATCCATTTTTAGTCTTTATTTTATTTTATTTTTTTCTTCTATTTACAGATCTATCGATTTATTTTATTTCTACTCCTATCCCTTTATACTTTTTATCTAATTTTATTTTCAAATTGTTTTTTATTTTGTTTTATTTTATTTTTTTATTGATTTTTCTTAGAATTGATTGGTTAA
>CATIWM010109801.1:0-12938 GCA_949671775.1 Mallotus repandus | reverse complement strand
CATAACTTGGTATGCTGTAAAATGCCCATCAAACAGGGGAATATTATAAAATCAAACAATAAAATTGCAAAATATACATTAATATATAACTATAAAATACATGACATATAAAATGAAATTACATACTCCAAATCCTACAATTGCAAAATATTATGACAAATGTGGCAATTTATTATTTGATTCATGCACCCTATCTATATTGCTAAATAACATGAGGTTTACTTGATACTTTCTCACACACGAAGTTTAGTGCAAGCTAGATTTTTCGTAAGATCAATTGCGCTCCATGTTCTGGCTGAAGAGTTATAAGTGTACCAGGAGCATGAGAATATGATGGAGAGAGATCAAATGAGAAGTGCTGTAAAATTGTAGCCAAAGCCATTTTTGCTTCCGCAAGAGCAAAGTTTTGTCCCAAGCATATTCTAGGACCCCATCCAAATGGCATGAATGAAACTGCATTTTTTGTTGCCTTGGAAATTCCACCAGAAAACCTCTCTGGTTTGAACTCGAGTGCATCGTCGCCCCATAATTCATAATCTTGGTGTATAAAAACTATTGGCAAAAGGATATGAACTCCAGGAGGCAATATCAAATTGCCAAGCCTTATTTCTTTATGAACAGTTCGAGTAAGAGCAATCGCTGGTGGGTATAGCCTAAGAACCTCATATAAAATCATAGTTACCTGCAAACCATATGTTTCAAATAAAAACAATACAAAGAAACGGCAAATGCAAGTTTCAAATATATACACTCAAAACAAAGGCACTTGTAAGATGCAAGTAGTGTTACTAGAGAACTTGAACGTTATCAAAAATCAGTTCCTAGCAGAGATCATATGTCTGTAATGAAAGGAAAATAAAAAGAGTTGGACACAAGAATAAAAAAATTTCTCGCAAATTATTTTTTTTTTATAGTGGTACTTAAAAATGTATGATCCATTATCTTTTATTTTTATTTTTATTTTTATTAATATTGATGTATATATTAAATTGATTTATGAATGGTGATCCCTTCGTATTTTATTATTATTTTTATTTATTAATTTTGATATTTTATGAGATAGTTTTGCTCATTTGTTTAATCTCTACTCGTATCTATTTTTTTATGACAAAAACAATAAAAGGACTTGTGAATTTAGATTTATTTTGAATATGATCTTAAAATAATCTTTAAATTTAATTTTGATCCTTAGATTAAAATTAGACATAATTTAAATAATTTAAAAATTATAACGGTTAAGTTGATACAAATTTTAGTTAAGATAAAATTGAAAATTTTAAAATTCAGCAAATTGATTTAAAGTATATTTTTGTACACATTCATTTAAATATAATAGAATCTATTATATTAAATATAGAAAGATAATATTAAATAAAGAGCAAATTATATTTTTCTCTCTGAGATTTAACCTAATTTACACTTACTCCCTCTTATTTAAAAATCGAACTTTTACCTCCCTCAACTTTTATTATGTTAATATTTAAAAACTTCCGTTAGGGTTAGATTTCTTTTCCATTAAATACCATATAAAAAATTAAAATACCCTTTTAAACAATAAATAACTATAATTAACAATAAAACACTAATAATATATGCAAGATTTTTTAATCCTTTATATTTAACAACAAATATATACATTTTTCACTTAAGTGGATATTAAAATATTGCCACAAAAACATTCATAACAAAAAAAAAAAATCATGTGCAATATGGAATATATCATGAGATGATAAGGACATTCAAATTCTTTTTTTATTATTATTTTTTGTGTCTATTGTAACTGATTTAAAGATTTGATTGTTAGTAACAATAGATTTAGTATAGATTTAAGTTATTTAGATAATTCTAATGTAAAAAATTGCTTTTTGAAATATAATATATAATTGTTAGCATCTCTTAATTCATTTTTATTCTAATGTAAACAATTACTTTTTTATTTTTTTCCATTAAATGATAAATTAATTTAATATATTTTTTTTATTTTTTTTTTATTTTTTAGATTTAATTTTTAATTCAAACCTTATTAAAATTAATTACTAATATAATATTTTAAACTTTTATTTCAACTTCAAAGTAATATGTTTACCCTTTAAAGTAATTAATTTAATTTTGTAATAAGAATATTATTATTTTTTAATTTAAAAGTAAATTATTTATGTTTATAAAATAAAAATATTATTTAAAAAATTGAACCCATCGAACCGTGAACCGAAATTGGAAAGAGCAATTTTGTATAATCAAAAGTATAAAAATCATAAAATACATTAAATATTTTTATTTAACTGGCATCAACATGAAAATTATATGGTACTTAAGTATTACAAAAAAAAATACAAATTATAAATAAAACGGTTAAGTTATGAATGTAAATTTTTTTTCTTCTTGTTATACCAGCCTAGTATTAGCTTACTCACATTGAACCTGTAACTATTAGTTGTTACAGTTAGCATAGGGGATTTAGTTTTGTTTTTATGGGCCACTATGGGTTGTAAAAATTATTATCCATAGTTTTTATGTTTCCCAATTCTAATTAATTATTTGCTAATCTAATTATTAGAAAGTAGCGGAGGATAGCATGCAGCATCCTTACACAAGAAGCACATCTAGTTATGGAAGAAAATAAAATAACGAACACGAGGAAACTAGCTACTTACGATTTTGAGGCGGTTCAACCCATCAGATTCTGGCCTATTGCTGCCAAAGATTTGCAAAACCTCTTTTCTGGCCTGTTCTTGCCAATGGCGATGCTTACTCAACAGAATCATAGTCCATACGAGCAGAACCGAAGTGGTCTCTTGGCCAGCAAAGTAAAATAGTCTACATTCATCTATGACTTCTCCAATATTAAGTCCCACAGTCTTATTGCGTCCCCCTTCCTCCATTTCTTTCAAGTTAGATTCAACCAGTAAGCCCAACAGGTCATCTTTGGTGGCTTCGCCTGCTTTCATTGCCTTTTCACGCTTGTCGATGATGCTCTTAAGTGAAGCTTGTATTTCTCTATCAATTTGTTTTATCCTCTTATTTATCTTTGTTGGCATAAACCTGCACAAAATGAAATGTATAGCTCCTCTGTTCATAATGCAATTGTGTTATAATAATTATAAATAATTAATTCAATTAAGAAATTTTTGTCAAATTTAAATAATGTCAAATTAATTTTTAAATAATTGTATTTATAAATTTTTTTTACTAGACCTAGAAGCCTGGGTGGTAAGACGTCTACCAAAGACGCCCACCAGTGACGGTTCGATCCCCACCAGTGTCCCCCTCCCCCACTCAAAAAAAAAAAAATAGATTTTACAATAATAAAATAAAATAAAATCATAAATATTACAAATTTTCACATCAATGAGGCTTGGGACATTTATACCTACCTCCATCCTGGTATATAAACTGATTGTGAAGCTTGCAATATGAGACTTGCCAGTTCTCTGATGAGATCAAATATTATTTTTCCTTCTTCATAATTGCTTCCAAATGCTGCTCGAGAAATGACATCACATGTCAAGTTTTGGAGATAGGGCCACACATCCAACTCACATGATTCATTTGTGGAAATCACCTTCTCCCACTTCTCCACCATCTCATTACAACTTTCATAGAATAGAGGTAACATAAGCTGTAAACAACCTTATATTAGTTTTTTTTTTTTTTAATTTCAGGTCGATGTTAACTACTGATTTCAATTAATTTTCGTTTAATCATTACAATACTTGCTTTAATTGGTCAAAAATTAAGGTTAAGATCTTAATTTTAGTTAAATTAGTTTTAATAGTATACTTTAATCATTTATAGGGCATTTGATCATTTAAGATTCTACTAATGAACTTTAATATTTTGATTCAAAATATTTAGATAATGGTAATAATTGATTTTGATAGTAATAATAACAAAATTTTCTTAGTAATTTTTAGTGATCATAAAAAAATTGATCAAAATTTTTCAAGGGACCTATACATGAAACAAAAATAGAATTAAAATACTGAAAATTAGAAATCAATTTGAAATAAACAAGTTTAGGGTTGCCATAGTTTAATGAATCGCCAATTCCGATTCGGAACCGGCAATTTACTATTCCACATTTGGTGAAATCAAATTAGAATTGGTCCACCCCGATTTAAGATCGGTTCCAATTCAGTTTCTGTTCAGTTTTTCCATTTAAAATTGGAATCGACGGTTCGGAACCGAAAGCAAAACGATAGTTTCAATTCCGTAAAATGATCAATGAACTGATCATTCTCTGATTCACTGGTTCCTAATTTAACAGTTTTTGGTCTCAATTTTGATCAAACCGATTTTGGTTCAGTTCTAAACCCGAACAGACCCGTGACTAACCCTGCTAAACTTTACCGACGACTGGTATAATTAAGCTAACAAAAGAAGAAAGTATTTGCTTTTAACCTTCAATTTCTCTTGATGGAACGCTGGGTTAAGTATCTTTCTATGCTTAGCCCATTTGGCACCCTCATGAGTTGCAAGCCCCGTTCCTAACAACTTGAATTGTGGATTTAAACTTGCTTTCTGGAATTCATTCATCTTGGTCAGTACATCTTTAATATGTTCAGGGTCCATGATGTTAACCCTTGGTGTTGGTCCCATCCAAACAAAAGAATTCTTACCTGCACTATTTGCCCAGTAATTGTCCATGTTATATAAAAGAATACGCATGTACCAAAAATAAAAGGTATCCTACATTCTTGAACAATTTTTTTAAAAAAAAAAGAGGAAAATTTAATTAAAAAAAAAAAAGTAGCTTGGGGGATACAAAATGCACATAATTAATTATTAATTTAATTTTTTAACTAATTTATTTTTCAATAATTTAACTTGCATGTTTTAAAGGAATATTTCATAAATTTTATTTGACATGAATTTTATATTTTATTATATTATATTCAATATAAAATTATAATTTAAAATAATAATTTATATGGTTGATAACTTCATTTTTATTTTCTAAAATACTGCTGTTGTATTTTTATTGTTACTTTATCATGCATATATATTAGTTTAAATCGACTAAAATTTCAGAAATTTTCTTTTCATTTTTGGTCCTATATTTTGAGGGAAAAAAGCTCAATTTTTATGATTCGATTTTGTTTGGTTTGGATGTTTAACATATTCATTCAATTCCGATTTTGAGTTTATAAATTTAGTTAATTTGGTTTTTGATAATTGGCCGAACCGGTCAAAAACTCACTCCTATCAGCATTATTATCTTTAGTTAATTTTATCAAAATTAAGAGTTGTATGTAATCAATTTAGTAACAAATTTAGAATTAAATAGTCGTAAATTCACTCTTTGTGCAAACTGTAAATGATAAACATTTTAGAATAATTAATTAAATTTTAATAAATTAAAATTATGATTTAATTAAATATAAAATTTAAAATTTAAAAGTTATTACAATAATTTATTCTAGTATTTTTTTTAATTAAGAGTATATATATATTTTTAATATATATGTAATAATAATAACAAATATATATAGTAATAATAATAATTAAATAAATAAAATAAAAAATATTATACAATAGATAAAAAATATTTTAGTTAAAATAAAAAACTTACTTTTTTATAGAAAAGAAGTATAATATTTTAGATGTAGAATTAAAATGTTTTAAATAAATTTAAACATGTGTATCTTAAATAAAATTTTTATATTTTTATAAAATAATATTTTAAATTTTAATAACTCAACATAAGATTTTAGAGGTAAATACTAAATTATGGTACTTATTAAATTTTGGATATATATATTTAACAACGATCCATTACTCAAGGACTAGCAAAGAAATCGAAAAGTTTTTTTTTTTTTCATAATTTGTATTACAGTTGGAAGGAAAAAGAAAGGAAGCATTAGCAGAGGCATAAAGAAAGGTGAGACGTACCATAATTGTTGACATGTTGGAGGAGAAAAGGAGCGGCTCGTAAAGTAATATTCTGAGAAAAATCCAAATATGTGGATTTGGCTTGCTTAATCATGGCGAAATTGTCTTTCAAGTCTCCATAAAAGAACCTATACTTGTTGCCTTGAAGACCTTGTTGTCTTAGATAACTTTCAAGTTTCTTTGGGCCGAACCACAACCAGTTCGCTACTCTCCACACCCACGCTACTATCACCACCACTATTATCGACACTGAAACTGAGCCACTTGATATGTTCATATCCATTTTTTAAGAGAAGAAAAAAGAAGGAGCGACACAGAGGGTAAAGGAGAAGGAGAAGAAGGAGAAAAAAACTGTTTTTTTCTTTTTTTTGGTAAAGATAAAAAGTGGACAATTGAACAAATGCAGACAAAGAAGATAAGACTCGAAAGTCATGGGACAATACCGCCGAAGGAGACCTTAAGGGTTTGTTTGGTTCTGAAATTCATTGTAAATTTAAGTAAATATGCATGATTTAAATGAAAATTTTACAAATTTTATTTTGAATTTTAATTTATTAATTTTTTTAAATTATTTGAAAATAAATAAATAATTATTCATGAGAATGAAACGAATTTTTTGATAGAATTGAACCCAATTACAAAGGATAAGAGTGTGTTTAATTCAAATGAATTAGACAAAATTTTATTGAATTGATTTGCAAATCCAAGTGAGTGTGTTTGATTTAAATAAAAACTTTGTAAAATTCATTTTGAATTCTAACTTCTTAATTTTGTAGAATTGCTCAACACTGAGTTTTTTTTTTTTGAGAATTTAAATCTATTTTTATTGATGAAACGTGTTTGATTTCAAAGAATTTGGAATTCATTTGCAAATGAATTATATTTAAATTTCAAAAACCTAAAGACTAATGAGTCTAATTCCTATCAATTTTAAGTTAATGTGACTATTGTTGGTGTCAAATTATGTATAGTTTTAGGTATCCATTTTTGCATACATTCGTATATTTTGAATAGCATTTAGTATAGGAAATCATATAGAATTATATACTTTTGTATTTTCTTTATTTTTGTTAAGGAAAATGGAAAAGGAGGTGATTT
Source organism: Mallotus repandus (assembly GCA_949671775.1). Taxonomy (NCBI): domain Eukaryota; kingdom Viridiplantae; phylum Streptophyta; class Magnoliopsida; order Malpighiales; family Euphorbiaceae; genus Mallotus; species Mallotus repandus. The sequence continues at coordinate 5,948 of CATIWM010109801.1, read as the reverse complement.
GGGGAAGAATGGGCCAAAAAGAAGGAGAAATGGAGCAGAGTGGTGCAAAGCTTTCTTCTCTCACGATCACGGATGCGTGCGTGATCGCAGCTATGCCAAAAATGCCAACCTCTGAGTAATGTCGAGCCTGTCGCAAGCACAGACTTCATGCGAGTGTGGTTTCCTTGGGCCAGCCTCTTTTGTCGCCAGCGCGGTCAATGCGCGAGTGCGACCCTTCCACCTAGATGCTTCTATTGCGAGCGCGTCTTATGCCTGAGCGCGACTTTAGCCCGAGAGCCCCACGCTAGCGCAGGTCATACACGATCGCGTCTTTGTCGTTTCCAGCACATAACATGCTGATGTGCACTGATTTTGAGAAATATCTAAGGGGAGGTGTGTAAGCACCCAATTTTAGGATGACTAGAGCATAGATGCGACAGAGGACCCAATGATGAAAATCGACTGTGAAATTAAATTTATTAGTTTTAAACTAAATTATAAATTACTTTTTTTAGAAACTATTTTTTTTAAATTTATTTATTTATTTTAATTATTATTATTATTATTTTTATATTTAAAATAAATTTTCAAAAAAATTAATTAAAAATGAAAAAAAAAAAGAAAATAAAAAAAGTTTTCAAAAAAAAAGTGAGGCGGCCCATTCAATTTGACAAAGAAAAATGGAAATGGCCAACATTTGGCCATTAGAAAATGCAAATTGGCCTTAAATGGCCATTGTGGCCATTTTTTAGTTAATTTCCTTATCAGAAATCTATATTTCCGGTCGCAAATACACACTTTTGATTGGAAATAGACGTCCGTCCTTTTTTTAAAATTTTTTTTTATTTTATCTTTATGTTTTTATTGGTTGTTATTTTCTATCTAATAAATATTTTTGTTTTATTTTATAAGGATATTGATAAATATGATTTCTTTTAGATAAATAATAAAAATAATTTATTTCCAGCACAGAACATGCTGATGTGCACTGATTTTGAGAAATGTCTAAGGGAAGGTGAAAGGACATGTTTTAGAAGGGCTAAAAAGGACAAAGGCAAGAATTACTTGGGGAGGAGGACACACAATATAGAGAGACATACACATTCTCTCAAGATTATCAAGGGAATTTGACAATGAAAAACACACAAGAGGAGTGAGAGGAAGAAGAAGGAGAAAGAGGAGAAAACGAAGCTGAAGAAGAGAGGCCCATTTGCAGATTAAAGCTCCTTTAGCTAACTTTTCTTCCTCTTAACCTTATTTCAATCTCTTATGTGTAATTTGAATATTGAATGTTGTTAATAGCCATGAGTGGCTAAGTACTATTATGTTGTTGGGATTTGGAAACCCATATGATTTAAGTCCCTTTAATATATCAGTTCATGTTTATTAAATGCATGTTGTGTTTGTTGAGCTTTATGAGTGTTGTATTGTGGCCAGATGCAATCCTTGTTTGAGTCTATGCAATGAGAGTTGGTAGATTTAATAGACCCACAAACACTTGTTAGATCTTTCAATGACTTGAGAGAGCTTGTTTAGATCTAATCCTCCATAAGTTTGTTGAATGCCTTTCAAGCTAGATTTAATCTTGTTGTATGAGTATGGTCAGAATTGAGTTATACGATGAAGATTTGATTGATGCTTGTAAGTGAGATTAACCTTACTCGAGAGAGATTGTTATTTCGGTTTTAGAAAACTTGAGGTGTGCATAAGAACTTGAACTAATACGTTATTTGACTTAATGATAATATGGTATGCTAATTTTCCCAACAACATGCCTTAAATATTGATTGTTTCCTTGTCATTTTGATTCACAACAACCTTATTTACATTTCCTTGTCATTTCCTTATCATTTCCTTGTCATCTTGTTAATTTGGTTACTTCTTTATTTTAAGAAACCATTATTGATAACTCTAAACATATACAATAGAGATTGATAGGTGCTTAGACCACAATCCCTGTAGAGACGATACTCTACTCACTTCTATATTACTTGTTCGACCCGTGCACTTGCGGTAATTTATCAATAAGTTTTTGGCACCGTTGCTAGGGATTATCGGTTCTAACATCATAATTGATCAATATTGTTTTGGATTAGAGTATTTGTTCATTTTAGTATTATGTGTTTAACTTATGATTTCTGGTTTCGGTGATTTTGGTGTTGTGTATGCATAATACTCATTATGCTAAACAAGAACCTTTACTTTTTATTTCGGACTTGACAAAGTTTGAAAGAGATAAGCATAGGAGATTGAAGAGTACGTTGAGCAACATGGTTGCACAAGACTCACAACCAGCTGAAGTAGAATGAACTCTACTAGAGTTTGCTATATCAGGTTTAGAAGGAGCTAGACAGAGCATTACAAGCCCTAATGTCCATGCAAATAGCTTCAAAATTAAACCAGCACTTTTACAGATGATTTAATCTACTGTTCAGTTCTATGGTTTTCCTTTGGAGGATCCGAATATGCACATAGCCAACTTCTTGGAGATATGTGACACATTCAAGTACAATGGAGTCTCCAATGATGCTATTCGATTGAGACTTTTCCCATTTACTCTTAAAGGGAGAGCCAAAGTGTGGTTCAACTCTCAACCTCCAGCATCCATCACCACTTAGGACTCACTTGCAAAAGCATTTCTAGCAAAATACTTTCCTCTTGCAAAGAAAGCAAAAATTGTGAAATGCTTCACCACATTTAAGCAATTTGAGAATGAATCTTTGTGTGATGTATGGGAGAGATTCAAGGAATTACAAAGAAGTTGTCCATATCATGGCCTTCCCAAAGATATTCTCATCTGGAATTTTTACAATGGTGTGATGAGGTCTACAAGAGACACAATTGTTGTAGCTGCAGGGGCATCTTTAATGAGGAAAACCATTAAAGGTGCTTTTGACCTCTTGGAGGAAATGGAAAATAACAATTGCCTGTGGCCTTCAAAGAGGCATTTAGCTCATAAGTAAGGAGGAAAACTTGGAGTTGATGATGTTACTTCTATTCAAGCACAACTTGCTGCACTAAATAAGAAGATTAGTGATTTAGCTATGAGAGGTAATGTTGTCCCAACCTCATCTACAACTATGTATAGTGAACATTGTCATGTGCTTGACCACTTAATTCTTGAGTGTGGTTTTAGAGGTGGAAGTGTGTATAGAGACGGAACTCTTAAAAATTGTAGCTTTGTTAGAAATCAATTCCAACCAAGGCAACAAAATAAAAACCCCTTCTCAAACACTTACAACCAAGGATGGAGAAACCACCCTAATTTTTCATGGAGTAACAACCAAAACCCTCAAGGCTTCTCGAACCAATTCTCTAAACCAGCACAACCACCTAGTTTTCAACCTAAATCCTTAAATGAGAGATTTGCTGCTGTAGAGGAAAAATTTGAGTCAAAAATAAAAAAGCTTATGGAAGCTATCAGTTCAAAGATCAACAGTCAAAATGAGAAATATGATCTACTATTCAAGCATCACTCTTCATCAATCCATAATATTGAGGTTCAACTTGGTCAACTAGCCAATGTAATTACTACTAGAAATCAAGGCCACCTTCCAAGCAATACTGAAGTTAATCTAAAAGAGCAAGTTAAGGCAATCACCTTGAGAAGTGGTCAAGAACTTCTAGACCAACACCAATTGCAAAAGAAGGCTGATGAGGAAAGAGAACCTCAAGAGGTTAAAATTGAAGATGTGCAAGTTGAAACAAAAGTAAAGAAATCTAAGGAATCAAAAGAGAAACAAGTGGAGCAGCCCCCTATTATTGATACATCAAAGTATGCTCCAAGGCTATCCTTTCCTTTAAGGCAAATGAAGATGAAAGATGATAAGCAAAGGTTTACTAGATTCATAGAGACCTTTAAGAATTTAGAGTTAAAGATACCACTCTTAGAAGCTTTGAATGAGATGCCAAAGTACACAAAATTCCTCAAAGACATTATCACCAACAAGCGAAAATGGAATGATAATGAGACGGTACCTCTAACGGAGACTTGTAGCTCCTTCATTTCAAGAAAAATTCCAATCAAGCTTAAGGATCTAGGAAGTTTTTATAATTCCTTGCACACTTAATTTTAAAAACTTTCCTAAATGCTTGTGTGATTTAGGTGCAAGCATTAATCTTATGCCCCTTTCTCTTTTCAGGGAGCTTAATCTTAGAGAGGCGATCAACACCAACATGGTGCTTCAACTAACTGATAACTTAATTAAAAAACTATATGGAGTAGTTGAAGATGTGTGTGTTTGAGTTGACAAATGTGTATCGGTGATTTTCAAAAAAGTAGAGGAAGCATCAGTGATTTTCAAGGAACATAAGCCTAGGGTAGATCCCAATCCCTTGCCTTTTCAACCTGAGAGTAAGATGAAGAAGGATAAGGCAAAAGTAAACTTGAAGAAGAAGACTAAACAACTGTTTAGAATGGTGTACATGCCAAGGAAGTATGCTTTTTAAAGGGAAGGATAAAGATCTCTTCCATAAAGTCAGGGAAGGAGGAACATCAACCATTGGATCAAATTAAGGAAGTGGGATGTTCTTCCTCTTCATTCACTTGATACATCTAATGACAAGGGCATGGTTAAGCTAAAGACTTTAAATTAGCACGTTTTATTTAATTTTTCATTTATATAATTATGTTGTTTTTCTGTTTTCACTTTTATTTTTCATTTTCATTTTAGCTCCTTGATGATTATATGTGTCTTAAGTAGAATGAAGTGAAAGCTTATGTGTGGTTTTTGGCATTTATTTGGGTATAGGGTAGAACCCGCAATCGTGGCTATTCATGCGAACGCTCAATCAGATTTCTAGGCAAAAATTGTGAGCGCATTTTTAAGGTGATCACTAATTCTCAAAAAAATTAGCCCAAATACCAAAGCCGCATCTGTGGCTCATTAGCGATTGTGAGTGCCCAAGCCAGTATAGTCCAAATCCATCTGTTACGCTCGCGTGTTAACTGCACTTACGTCTGCTTGGATTTTAATTACCAATGCTCGTCTATTATGATTGTGTATAATATGCAATCGCGAAAGCTTTAGATGCTGTAATTAAAAAAGAAGCCACCCACTTCCCTCTTCTTCTCTATTTTTAAAAGCCACGACCTCTAACCAACCGGGATCTCCGCAAATCACCATAAATCTCAAACTCTCTTGATTCAATCTCCACCAAATCTCCCTAAATCTTCTACATTCATTCTCTTACATCCCCATTATAACCCTAATCATTTGTAATTTCTCCCCAAAATATTAAACCCTATTTCCCCAAATCAAATTCTTTTCTTTCAAAAGAAGAACAATTCTAAGCCGCCATTCATTGTCATCATCAAGGAAGAAGAGAGCGAGGATCATTGGGAAGCCAGTGGTCCAAGAGGGGGAAGTTGATCGCGCATCTAAATATGGCGCCCCGTTTCTGATACAAATGCCTGAGGAAGGAGATAAGTATCTTTCTCATTCTCAGAGAAATTTTATGGTTCCTTAATGTTTAGATATGAGTGCATTAGAGGGTGTTAAGCTTAAAGATAGGATGCTAGAGCTCTGTAATAAATTGGGTTTGGGGAGTTTTATAAAAATGACTCATTCGGTGTTCAGAGAGTTAACCCTAGAGTTTTATACAACTCTAAAGCTCTCTAATCAAGGCCATAGAAATTTGAATGTAGGCTTAATAGGAAACCGATTACGATTGATTATGATACTATGGTTGATGTGTTTGGGTTTCTAAAAGGAAGGATTTGTGAGGCACCACAAAAATACAAATCCAAGGATTTTTGGAGAGAGATAACCATGCCTGACGTGGCATAGGAAGTTGAGGGTTCACCAAACGAGTTGATTAGGGATCACTGTAAGCACCCAATTTCGGGATAATTAGAGCATGGATGCGAAAGAGGACTCCGATGATGAAAACTCGTAGCAAATGGGTCTCTAATATTTGAATTTTGGATTCCAAGGCTTGATTGCATTTTTACGGATTAAATTGAAAGT
>CATIWM010109765.1:0-11714 GCA_949671775.1 Mallotus repandus | reverse complement strand
AAATTAAGCAAAAAATATTTAGTTAGAAAATCCAAAAGGACAAGCTGATAACAGGAGTTATAGTATGTGATGTAACAAATGTACTCATTTTTACCCTAATTAATGAATCAAATTAAAATGGAATTTTTGTTTAAAATTAATTTTCTATCTTTATTACAATGCATAAGTGCTAGAAAGGAAAACAAAACATGGAAAGCCTAAAAACTAGATCTATGAGATCACTTTTTAACTATATTCTTTGTTTCTTCTTTTGAGACTCATCTTGTAATACTTGTGCCCTCTTGTATCTAGTAAATCCTGGTGATTCTATAGTTTGCAATATGACCCAAGCTTTGTAGTTGTCATCAATGGTCACATCAGTATTAGGATTCAGATTCCGCTCAAGAGTCCTTCAAGGCCACAAACTCTTCACTTTGTTTAGAAAATCTTGTCTTAAAGGAAAGCCCTCAAAATCAAATAAGACCGTGACAATGAACTGACAACTTCCATATTAACGGTAGAGGTGTGAAGGAGAAATGAAAGTAAAAAAGCATAGGCTAGGAATGGGAACATAATGATCATCAGTCACATACTTCAGCTTCCACCAAGGACAGGTCCAAGTGATCTCAGAATTTGCAAGATGAAGTTAATCCATTGATCAGTAGCGTGAATGTTCTTTATCCTCAGAGGACGAGGTTTTAACTGATGAGGTTAATAAGTCAGAGGATTAGCAGGAGCATTGAGCAAACTTAGCTTCTCTTGTAGCCATATTTAAAAAGAAAGAAAAATGAAAAGAGAAAATAAAATAAAGAAAAAATAAATAAATTGCTAAGTTGAAAACACGAAAGGGTGGCTTAAGCAAAAATAAAGCTCGCTAAGTTGAAAACTCAAAAGGGCGGCTTAGGCAAAAGTTAGTGCATGCCTGCTAAGTTGAAAACCCGAAAGGGTAACTTAGGTAAAAATTAAGGCATAAAAAATAAAAATAAAAAAGTTTCGGGTTACATACTTGAAGAAGAAGTAAACTGCCTGAAAGATAATTCTGAGTCTTGAAATTATCCAAACCAATAATGGTTTCAACAAGTATAATAGGCATTGGGTTAGCTCCAACTTCTACTTGTTCCAGAATGCTGACTATTCATATATTAGTATCTTTATGTGAAGATACTATCAGAAACTAAGCATAAAGAAAGAAGGAAACAATCCTAGTCCAAGCAGTACTGTTCTTATCCATAGTATCATAAACAGTGATCATTGAAGACAAGCTAATAGTCCCAAAATGGTGTGCATACGAATAAATCTCTTCTAAGGGCATATCAAAGAATGCGCACAGCCTATCAAGAAACTGCATGTATAGTTTAGGAAGAGTAATCATCATAGTAAAATCCAGTGAATATCCAAAGGTAGCGGTAAATTCTTCAATTAATGGACATAGCTCTTGTCCATTGAACCTAAAGACATGATCCTTGGAATACTGAAAAAAAGCAACAACATGAAAGAGATTGTAGTTAATGTTAAGTTAATATAGAGATTTCAATAACTTTGCATGGAAAGGTAGAAGTTGATTCTAATCATCTCCATTGAGGTTCTTAAGAAAGTTCTTAAGCAGCTGAAGAGTAGCTTGAGTCATGAGGAAGGTGCAAAAAATAAAGGAGTGAAAAAAATAAACTCCTTTTGAGCCCTTATATATAGTGATAAAAGACAAATTAAGATAGGATAAGGATTCTATTTCCTAGTAGGATTTGAATTAGATTAAAAGATCAAAGTTAATCAGGATTAGGATAAATAAATAAGTCCTAGTTATTTATTTATTCCTTTACCTTTTTAACTTAAAATTTGATTCAAAAATAAAGGGAATCAAAAGCAGAATTCACTCAAGATTAGCAAGACAGTTTAGTAATGTACCGCAGTATGCAGAACAAGTACAGAAGTCAAAAAAGTTAGATAATAGAATATAAGCACAATAAAAGTTTGTCAGAAGAGAAAATAACAGCAAGCTAGTTAGTACAATCAGTAATCTCTAACTCTAGTATCTGGCCAAGGACTCCATCCTTTAATCGGGTAATCATCTAAAGCTCTAGCAGTTGAGGTTCGAGCACCATAGTCACTGAAACCCAAGTCAATAAGCTATCAATGGAGCCTCTCGTTCTCACGTTCCAAATCCTCGGTGTAGCCTTGTTGCATTAGGAAATAGTTAGAACATGTATATTATGCATACATTTGCACACTTGTTGTGAAATACTTACTCTCCAACTGTTTGTAACCTATATAGTGAATAATCTCTGAGATGAGGCAAGTCCATATAAATACTCTGTTGTGTCCAAGGAACCTTGATTATAATTATTTCTAACATCAGTATCAAGTATTTAATGTTTGTGCAGGTAAAAAAGTAACCAATTGCACTCACATAAGAAGCATCTGGTGGAGAGAAGTTAGGAGGTTACATATCATTAAAGATCATATGCTGCTCAATAGGAGTTTGGACTGCAGGAGCCCAATAGTACATCGATCGATCCATAAGTAAAATATCACCCGAGGTGGCACTCGTCAAGGTCTCACCTCGGACAATCTCAACATGCTAAGCATAAGATCCCTGCTCAATCTCGAGCTCAGTCCTCACATTTCGAGGATTAGTCTCAGTCTCCCCATCCATAGTCTCATCATCAATATGAGAACCTACTCTCTCAACCTGAGAAAAGAGAGCAAATGTCAGTAACAACGACCAAGAAAGTGAAGGAGAAGCTTATAAAAGTCAAACCTCCTCCAAATCTATAGGAACCTGCTCCAGAAGGTTCTCCTAAATGAACTGGTGGTAGTCTTGAGAATGCTCAAGTAGAGTTGAAGCATCATATCCCTCTAGAGCTACTCTCAACTTTAGACTAGTCAAGTCACAACTCCACAACATAAAGGAGGGAACAGGAGAAGGAATGCAGCATTGAGAAGGCCCTGCATGCCAGCGATATATATAGTCTCTAAGATATCACATCTTGCAGCCATATCCAAGAAGCAAGATCCCTATGGTCTTGAGTCTCACAGTAGCAGCCATAAAATCATATCGCTAAATATCCTCAATGCCATCAAGCTAATCAGACTTAATTTGTAATTCATAAATTAATTAGTTAAATTTCATTTAACTATTACAGTTTTTTGAAATATTAACAGTTGAATTTTCTTACCACATTCCATTCCAAGGTGTTTAGCTGCACTCGATAAGTCTAAAGATCATGCATTAAGAAGAGCCCATCTCTGCATCAGAGGAAGGCTCCTGTCAAGACTAACAGTACTGAAGCCTCAAATCAACCTAATCTTGATGCTCTAGATCTGCAAAAAGAAAGAAAACAGTTAGGATAAGACAAAGGAGTTACAAATAGTGAAAGAAACTAAAGGAGATGAAAGAACATACATGTAAAACATCCCAGAAGCCACACATCATAATGGCACCCATACAAATAGTATCTAGCCTATAGTAAAGATAGGTAATGCTAACCTCGTGACTAGTCTCATAAAAAAGGGTACTGCCTAGCAGTATCAGCAGAAAGCATCTCACCTTGTAAATGATCTAGCAATGTGTAGTAGTAGGTAGTCTCTTAAAACCCTAAACAAGAGAAGAAAGCAGCATGTTCTTCTGATTCTTCCACATCAGAATGAACCCAAGAAAATAACAAACATGTTAGCTCCTAGCATCTTCAGGAAAATTATAGTAGAAGGGACTAGGGTACCTCTAAAGGCAATCCCAGCAATGGCAGAGAAGCTCATCGAATAGATTGTTAACTCACCCACACGAGAGTAGAATGTATGGGTGGTGTCCATCCATCTCTCAATCAATGCAAAAAATAGAGTAGTGATCATATCTACCTCAATAAGTTGGGATAGCAGCAAGGAAATGTCTGAAGACAAATGACTATATATACTCAGTCAGCTCTCTAAATAGACCATAATACAGCTCCTAGGCCAGATGAAAGCAACCCGAGAACTTTAAGGATTTCTGAATAAAAATTTAGAAACAAAAAAATCAATCTCTCTAACTTTTGCACATTTTTACTGCATTATTATTTGCATTAAGAAAATCAAAAAAATTTCAAAAATCAAAGAAAATTCAAAAATTGCCAATCGGGTTTCAAGAATTTTGATTGGAATTCTAGATTTTCAATCAGAATTCTAGAAATCCGATCAAAAATTTAAAAATTTGATCGACATTCCAGATTTCTGATCCAAAATTTGAATCCTGGATCGAACATGCATTGACCCGATGCGATTTCTTGATGTTTTAATTTGGTTTTTTATTCAAAAATTAATTTGCATAAATTAATTTTGCTAAAAATATTCAGTTCATACATGCAAATTCTTGCATAAATTAGTCTAATTTCAATCACTAATTAGACAGAATAAAATTAAAATTTTGTAGAATAAAGCTGAGGGACAGAAAGTGCACCTTATCACTAGCATTAGAGCACCTGTGGAGCTTCAGACGAGTCAAAGGAAGGACCATAGTACCTTCCTGAAGTCCTAAATGGCTCTGTGGAAAATGTGGTGTTAGGATAGCTAGATCAGTTACATCATAGGCACTAGCACGTGTCCTACATGGCGAATGAGGCATAGGAACAGACAGATCCAAATTTTGAGGTCAAACGGAGAAGTAATCAAGAAAAGAAGAAATCAAAATCAAAGTGAAAGCGAAAGGAAAAGAAAAGAATAGGAAAAAGAAGATGTTGATGGGGAAAAGAAGAAAGGAAAAGGTAAGTATACATTAAAGTGGCAAATATCCACTTTAATCCTTCAAACCTTGCTTAATAAATAAGTTCACAAGTTTTCTTGCAATTTAGTCCAACATTGCAGTTCAATTAAGAAATTAATTCATAATTGATTTCAGAAAACAACATGATCAAATCAAGTTTAATTCATGGAATTATTAAATTATTAGCACATATGCACAGTCAATCAGTGTGAAATTTCCAGATTTTAGTAAGTTTGAAAATACAAAAAAATTGAGTTATGTATTTTGCACACACTTTGTTATTTACTACACAATAGTAATGACATCAACACATATTGTTATTTGCTACACATTAGCCATAACACCAATTTCAAATCATGCTTAGTTATATATTGCACAGTGGCTATAACTTGATTTCAAAAATTCACTTTATTGTATGCTGCACAGCAGCTACAATATAAATTTCAATTTTCACTTTGTTAGACACTATATAATAGTTATAACAAAGACTCAAAATTTTTTGCTATATGCTTTATAGGACCTATAGCATGATCATATTTAGCTAGACACTACACGGTAGTTATAGCATTTCGCTAAATGTTCCACAAGAAATATAGAAAAAATTATCGCTTTGCTAAACGTTCCACAAGAAATATAGCAAGAAATTCACAGTTGCTAAGTGTCTCATAGGGAATATAGCAAGAAAATCACAGTCACTAGACGTTCCAAATATAGTGCAATTACTTAGACACTACACAATAGTTGTACCATCACCTCGCTAAACATCCCACAAGGAATATAGTGAAACATAGATTTCACTAGATGTTCCACGAGGAATATAATGAATTCTAACACGAGTTTGCAATCAAATACAGATGAAGAGCTTCACACACAGGTAAGTATCCTAACTCTTTACTTTAGAAATTGTGTGCTTATTTTCTTTGCCATAATTTATCAAGCAAACTGCGAGAAATAGGGGCAACTAATTTTGGGATGAATTGAGTATGGATGCAATGAGGATCTAATGATGAAAATTCAATCGAAATTAGTTTTTGAATTTCAATTCTTGAATCTCAATGACTTGATTGCTAAGTTTTTAAAGACCTAATTGCAAAATTTTCTTTTCTTTTCTTTTGTGGGTTAATTTTAAAATAAAGAAAATTAAGAAGGGGGCCCAATTGAAAATTCCATATCAAAAATGTGCAATTTTGACTGAAATTGCACAGGTTCGATTAGTTTCCTTTGTTGTTTTTAGTATTTTCAATTTTTTTTAAATAATTTTCTTAATTTTGATTGGTCTAAAAATAAAATTAAAAATAGATAATGACTCTGTTTAATGATAATCATATAATTATCACTATTTAATTAGAAGTAATTTATCTCTTGTGATTGTCAAATCACAGGAGGTGAGTTATGTAACCTAAAAATTTAGGGTTTTGAGTTGTTTCTATATAAACCTGTGTATTTTACACAGAAGAGGGAGGAGGGCTCTGGAAAAGAAAAAAATCACGTAAAGAGAAAAGAAAAGCAGAGAGTAAAAGAACCCTTTTTTGCTTTGGACATGCTTTTTCTCTTGAGAAAGCACAGGCTATTAATTGAAAGAGAGAGTTTTCCTATTCTTTATTTTTAAAAGAAAAAAAATCATTCAATCTTGAGAAGGAAAATCAATCCGCAGACTCAAATTCGACTGCCAAAATGGTGAATCAAAAAAACTCTAAGGAGAAATAAAACAACATCTGTACATCATCATCCTTCTTCTTTTCTTTCTTTTTTTGTGTTATTTCTTTTATTTCTTTGAATTTATTTTAGTTTGTTTAATTTTCTTATTTTGATTCTAATTAATACTTTTGTGTTTTCTTTTGCTTGTTTTAATTTGATACAGCTATGGTGGGAGTGCTATAACATGGAGGAATCACTTGATCCAAAAACTAACCCATAAAGATCCATGGAATGTCATGGATATGTTCATGTTTAATTTAGATTTTTTTTTATGTTTTTTTGTTCTTTTAGCTTTTGTGTTTTTTTATTTAGTTCATGGTAATTAATTTGTGTATTTAGTTTTGGGCATTGTTAAATTCATACATAGGTTGTAATAGCCCAAATAGGGGGATCATATTGAAACTTTTACTTTTTCTGCACTTTAAAATCAATTAGTAAATTAAGATTAATTTGGGTAAACCATAATAAAATCAATGGTGGCAGTGGTAATTTTTAGGTTGCATGAAATTAAATTAGGGGTAGAAATCGTAGAATGCATAGTTTGATTGTTTATTTGCTTTAATTTATTGTTTAGGCTTGTTTGTTTATTTTTTTGTGTTTTGGGCCCCAAACCCATGTTTAGGTTTTAACCCACTTAATTATTAGGTTTTTTTAAATTTTGGTTTTTAGGTTTAATTAGCTTTAAAATTAACTTAGGCCCATTAAGTTATTTTAGACTTATGCCCACTTTAGTTAATAAAATTGACTTAGACATTAGCAAATCCCACTTAAGGCATTTTGCATAAATTGTAAATTTTAGGGTTCATTTCACTCAAATTAAATTAATTAGAAATAGGTTGACTAATTTAAAACCTTCATAATTTGTAGAATTAGGCCCATTTTTAGAATTAAAATGAATGGACTTAGGCTCATTTAATTTAAAATTGAGTAGGAATTAGGTCTTTTAGCTTTTAGGCTCACTCTTAATTAAAACATCTTGATTTAGCTCACCTTAATTAAAATCAATGTAAATTATACTAACCTAGGGACGTCTTATCACTTTATGAATGCAGTTCTTATATGCTTTTTCATGACTAAGTTGCCTTGGAGTTAGATGCATGATTAATTAGGGTTTATATAAAATTGCATGTAAGTAGAGGATAAATCAATGATTAATAAGGTAATTCTAAATGAACATGAGACTGAAAGAAGTTGGTATTCCGTATCCAAAATTTTAACTTTCTTTTAGAGAATCGAGTTATCACCACCATCGAATTGTCCCAGTTATTACCCTGGGTGGTGACTCTTCATCTCCACACTATATCTTTGTGACATAGTAGTGTGTTCCCTAAAGCCCTGAGCTAAAATAGTATTGCGGTTGCAATATACTTGGTTGTGCACTAAACCCCATCTTCTATAATGAGCTCCTCCAATTCCCTCATGAATTTCCCTGAGGAAATATTATGCTTCTTCTTTTGTGACATATCTCAACCACGGGTGTATGGCTAACCTTTTGCACAAGGCGTTCCCTGATGCAACTCTTCATACTTTTCTGGCTTCTGCCTCATCATTGGGAAGGGTACCTAATTCCAACCACTCAATGATGGACTTCATCTAGCAGGTTTCCTCAATAATTAACACATATTGGTTGGCCTCCAATGTTAGCTCCATCAATTCTTCCATGAGTACCCCCTTTGGCAAGGCGTACCCTTTATATGCCATTTTAGAAAGTGCATTTGCCTCTTGATTAAACTTCCTAGAAATCTTTTCAAGCACAAGATCCATTCCTACCTCCTTCAACTATTCCATTACACCAATTGCTATCGTTGAGTATTTGAGCATATCCCCTTCTTTTGCTACGAATTGACCACCCTCCATTTGATTGATTACAAGCTATGAGTCACTATGCACAATTAAAGCTTTAAGTTTGATTTCTTTAGCCAGGTTCAGACTAGCTACTATGGCTTTATATTTTGCTGCATTGTTAAAGGCTTTGAACCATATCTTTAGGGCATACTCCAGCTTGATTCCCCTTGGACCTTTGAGCACTACGCCTGTACTAGCACCCATCAGGCCAGCAGCTCCATCTACATACAACAGCCATGGAGGAGATCTTATTGTAACTGGTTTACCCTACTCTTCTCCATACTAAGCTACAAAATCAGCCAAGACCTAGGCTTTCAAATATTTTCTCGGTCTGTACCTGACTCTATATCCTCCGACTTTTGCTGCCCATTCCACAATTCTTCCAAATGTCTTAGCTTTTTGCAATATCTTTCATAATGGCTGGTCCGTTCTCACCACTATCTGATGTGCCTTAAAATACTGTCTCAAACGCTTCATAGATATTACCAGGATGAATGCCATCTTCTCAATCATAAGGTATCTAGCTTTTGCACCCTTCAAAGTTTTACTGACATAGTATACAAGGAACTACTCTTCTCTTTCTTCCCTTACCAGTACTGAAGCTATTATTTCATCTGAGACCACTAAGTAAAGATATAGGGGCTCACCCTACTTTGGCCTATTGAGCAACGGCGTAGAACTAAGGAAGGACTTCAGCTCCTCAAAAGCTTTTTGGCATTCGTCCATCCAATTGAAGTTTTTGAGGCATTTAAATACCTGAAAGAATAGGAGACATCTTTTAGCATAACAAGATATGAAGCATCACAGGGTTGTGACACGTCCGTTCAACCTTTACACCTCCCTAATAGACTACAGGGTTTCATCTCCATTACTACTTGTATTTTTTTAGGATTTTCCTCAATTCCCCTTTGTAAGATCATGAACCCTAGGAATTTTCCCACTTTCACTCTAAAGACACATTTTTTTAGGTTAAGCTTCATACCGAATCTGATTAATAACCCTAAGGCTTTTTTCAAATCCCTAGCATGGTCACTTACTTTCTCACTCTTTAAAATCATATTATCAACATACACCTTTACCATTTTCCCAATCTGCTTTTTGAACATTCGATTCGCCAGCCTTTGGAAAGTGGCCCTTGAATTCTACAAGCTAAGTGGCATGGCCCTAGAGTAGAAGGTTCCTCTATCTGTGATAAAGGAAGTTTTTTCTTCATCCCATCTATCCATTCTGATCTGGTAGTATCCAGCATACGGATCCATGAAGTTGTATATCTTGTACCCTATCGTGGAATCGAAAAGTTGATCAATACTTGGCAATGGGTAACTGTCCTTGGGGAAAACCCTATTTAAATCTATAAAATCAATGCACATTCTCCATTTTCCACTAGAATTTTTCACCAAAACAACATTAGAGAGCCATTCGAAGTAGTATACTTCCCTGAGAAAACCAGCCTTCAAGAGTTTTTCCACTTTATCCTATATGGCAATTTATCTCTCTGATGTATGCCTTTTTTCTTATGATTTATTAGTTTGAAAAATGGATCCATATTCAACTTGTGGGTCATTACTTCAGGATTAATCCCCTGGATATCCTCTACGGCCCAAGCAAAAGAGTTTTCTTTCTCCTTCAAAATAAGGAGTACCTATTAACACACTAACTCTTCTAAATCTGCCCCCAACTTCACCTTCCTATCATCGGATAATCGCCACTCACGTACTTCCCTTGCTGGTTCTAGCATATCCTCCCTTTGTCCTACTCAAGGGTTTCCATGAGGAGTGACTCCACTACTCCTTTCAAAGTAACCATGCATGCTTTCTTGGAGGCCTTCTGATTTCCCCTTACATATAGCTCTCCTTGAATGGTAGGGATCTTTATAGTGAGGTACCTTATACACGTACTAGCACCAGTGTCGTAGAGAAAGGATCGATCTAATATTGCATTATAAGTAAAAGGGATATCCACCTCCATAAATATCACTGGGAATTCCTCATAAGGCATCCAGTCTCCCAACTATACCATCAACACGGTAGAACCCTGTACTGGTACTGACCTTCCCCCTAAGCCCACCAACGAGGTTGACACTCGTTTGAGGTCAGTGGGTGATTTGTTCAACACCTTAAATACACTTAGGGTCATTAGGTTCACCGCACTTCCATTGTCCATAAGCATTCACCTTAGGAGGGTGTTCTCAATCTTACCATCTACCACCAATGCATCATCGCGTGGTCTGTCCAGCTAGACTCCATCTCGAGGTGAGAAAGTGATATGCTGATCAATTCTAAGGTCTCCGAACACAGAATATACCCTCCTTTGCCTTTTCCTGCTAGGTCTTTCCTCCCTTGACGAAACTCTAAAGATCATGTTAATCATTACTGCAGGCTCATCCCTCTGCCTCTTCTAGCTCCCTATCCTTTCCTTTGTCACTGTTTTCCCTACCAGGTTGAAACCTTCTATCACCAGCTGACCCATTGATGAACCTTTTCAAATGATCAATGCGAACCAACCTCTATATTTCATCTTTAAGTTACACACAATCCTCTGTATCATGACCCATTCATCTGTGGAACTCGTAATATCTATCCCTATTTATGGGGGATTTAGAATCAATTTTTGTTGGCTAATTGACGCTCTCACCTGACTGTTTAATCCACATCAGGATTCCTCTCGTTAAAGTGTTGAGAGTAGCATACTGGCATTGCGGGTAGGGGTCAGCCTTGAAAGTATGGTGTCTAGCTCCTCTGTCAATTCTCCTCTCATCCCCATCTCTCCTTTGAGGCCTAAACTCATACTCCTTTATTGCTCTCTAGTTATATACCCCCTTCTCTTTCTTTCACCCTTCAGGAAGAGGGGCAAAAAGCTTGTGTCTGTCTGGTTTGTTTCTGTCTGCAATTGTGGACTCTTCAAGCCGTATGTGTTGCGAGGCTCGAGCCATCAACTCAAGGAATGTTGATAAGGGTTTATAGGTAGTTCCCACATCTAAGGTCTTAATGGCAATGATGATATCAAGGTCAGCTACTTGAACCGCTTCTTTGTATAACCTCTCCACGAAGTCTCTCAGTGATTTCATTTCCTTCTATGATAGTTTCTGCAGATCCACCTATGATCACATCAGGGGATCACGTCAAGATCTATGAGCTTATAACATCGGGGCACACAAGTTAACGGTGACTAATCAACTATTTTTTTTTTATTGTTTATGGGAGGACCTGCCTGATTAGGCTTTGTATATTGGAGTTGCCACCCAACTTGAATCAAAAATAAGTGAAAAACTCACTTCAATAACCAGAGAATCCGGGTTCGGGGGGTAGGAGTTACTTATCAAGTTTCTTATTACACATGTTGCTCATTTATTCACTACTTTACCCTAGTTTCAGTTTTATGATGCGTTTTACCACATACAAGCATTGGTCAGTTTAAATTGAAAATAAAGCACGGGATAACTGGATAGACAAGCATACGT
>CATIWM010109752.1:0-13962 GCA_949671775.1 Mallotus repandus | reverse complement strand
TGGGGATAAGTTAGGTGGAGATGTAGGATTGTTGAGAATCCGAACTCCTTAAATTCTTGTGTTCATCATTCTTCCTTCTCAACATTCTTTCATTTTTGCTTATTTGCTTTTAAGTTTTGATTTTTGTTTGATAGCCCTATTCACCCCCCTCTAGGGCATTTTCATTTGGTATCAGAGCTTGAATTCTAGGTACTTCATTGCTAGAATACAAGATCATGGGAAGTGAAAGCATCTCTTCTCTTAGACCATTCTTTAATTGTAGTGATTATCCTCATTGGAAGTTCAAAATGGAGCTCTATCTTGATTGTGACTCCATCAAACTTTAGGACATTGTCCGAAAAGGTTGGGAATCACCCAAAGCTACAATTAATGGTGTGATTACTGAAAATGCCCTAAAGGGGGGGGGGGGTGAATAGGGCTATCAAACAAAAATCAAAAATTAAAAATAAATAAACAAAAGTAAAAGAATGTTAAGAAAGAAGAATGATAAACACAAGTATTTAAGGAGTTCAGATTCTCAACAATCTTACGTCTCCACCTAACTTATCCCCAAGTTAGGATTTTGAATCACCATAATCTATTTCTCTAGATTGATTTTTATAACTTGAGTTTTAGGCTCAACTTAAACCTTACAACTTGAGTTTTCAAGGCTCACTCAAAAACTAATTCACAAGTGTTTTGAAGGCTTACACTAAAACCAAATTCCCAAGTGTTTTAATGGCTAAACACTTAAACCAATTCCTTTAGAATAGAACCTCACTTCCCTTTTCTTTAACCTCAGAAAATAGAAGAATAAGAATTTCTATTCTAACACTCACAAGAGTGTACTAAATACAAGAATGAATTAAAGAGAATTTTGAGCTTTAATTGAATGCTTGAGAATGTATAAATGAAAAACAAGTTTCTTAACCTTTAAATGATCATCAGAGGTTGTATTTATAGTTGAGCAATTCAATTATAGTTGTTAGAAACAATAATTTTGTTTCCAACAAATTAAAACTTCATTTGAATGAAATTTGGACTTTTAGCCTGTATTTTCTCTTGTCCCAGTCGTGATCTCATTGATCCCTATCGGGATAATAAAAAATATATATGTTATAGTCGTTATGTTTGAAGTCAACATTGATCCAGGTCGTGACTGCCTTGATCCCAATCGAGATCACACTTGTCTCAGTTGGGACATTAGCCCGGGATATATTCCGGAAGATTTCTTCTATTTGGTGCAATTTTTGTCCTGGTCGGGACCTGCATGGTCCCGGTCAGGATCATGACTTTTAGCCATTGAAGACGATCAAATCAGCCTTAGGTTTCTTCATAAAAGCTATAGGCATTTGTCTTATATTTCCATAGCACTTTGAATAACCTCAATGGGACATATTTAGCTCAAGATATTGTTGAAATACTAAGAGCTGCTCAAATCAAAATGAAAACTGCATATGCTGATTTTAAGTGAATATTTCTAGACCCAAATGAATTCATATTTTGAAAAATAAGATCAATTCAGAAATCTTGTGATGTTAAATTCAAATGTTAAGAAGACAACTTTCTCATTATAAAATTCTAAGAATTCCAAAATCTTCCTGGAATCCCGAAGGTCGATTTAGCCCAAAAGCACGCTTAACTTCATTTTGATTTCCATTATAGTCCTAGCTTAGACACACTTAAAAAAATATATTAAATGCTCAAAATCAAGTTTGATAAGATCAAAATCAAGATTGATTATTTCTAAGGTTAACAGTTGTGATTGATATTGAGTGCAAAGCATCTGGGTTAAGGTTCTTAGAGCTACTCTTTGATCATTTTGGGCTATATAGGAGGTAGGGAGGGTTTTTATGTCTGACAAGCAAAAGGTAACTTAAAGATTAGTGTTTTGTAAGCTTGCATGCTTTTACTTATATAAAGACTTGATTTCATGTTTTCAAGGGACTTGTTGAGGCTTTTAATCAACTTGTGCCTATTGTGGAGCACCAATATTGCATTAAGCACATGGACGCCAATTTTAAAAGAATATTTAGGGGACTAGATTACAAAAAAAAAAAAGACCATGGGCTGTTGCAGGTGCTAGCACTGTGAGAACTTTTAAAGTAAGAATAAAGAAAATGAAATAGTTCAATAAAAATGCTTGTGATTGGGTCATGAGTATGGGAAAAAAAGGCTTTGATTTTTCGGTTTTCATTTATTTTTCAGTTTTATTTTTTATTCTTTCTTGTATAGGGGTGAGCAAAAATAAACAAAACAGAAAAATCAAACCGAAGTGATTCAATTCGGTTCTATTTGATTTGACACACAAAAATTTTATTCAGTTTTCATTTTTTAAAACTAAAATATCTTCGATTCAGTTTGGTTTTGATGGTTACAAATATGATTAAACTGAACTGAATTGAAATCTCAAAATGTTATTAATTTGTATGAATGTTTATGGTTTGGTTTGATCGGTCTAACAATAAATATTTCAAATTTGACCACTAATTTTAGTTTTTAAATATTTAAACTCTTAACCGAATTATATAATATAAAAAAATATTCAAACCAAATTTCTTTGAATTCAGTTTGGATAATTGGTTTGGTGGGTTTTCTATAACTTTTTTTTATCATGTCTATATAACCAAAAATAAAAATATTCAACTTTATCTCTCCTAAACAGATGGTCTATTCAATTTCTGCCGAGACACTGTTTACCAGATAATCAATAGGGGATGAACAGACTCATGTTTACTCTCAAAAAGGAAAAATCAATGTACAAGGTGGTTTGTATTTATATGTATGACTAAGTTTGACCAAAGTTTTAGGATGCTTGCATTATTTAGACCATGTTGCCCTTTGAGAATTAGTTTGACCAGTAAAGTTATATTAAGGTAACCATAAGGCTCAACCATAGAGACGCCAAGACTGATTAAATGGGACCAAGATATGGTATCTTCATGTTTTAGAATTAGGTTATTATGATATAACATACTACGTATTTTAGACAAACCATATCCAATTGAACCACAATCTTAACTATATTGGATTAGCTCATCATGACTATTGGGGTGTATTATGGTAAGTGTGGTCTAGATTGGACTGTCAAATTCATTTAGATATACAAGGTCTAAAACTTGTTTACTTCTTAAGGCAACTGGGTTTAAATTATATAAAAATCAATGGAGACAAAAATATGGTATAACTAGGTGATCAAATTTGAGTAAGTAGAACTAAACAAATGATATCATGGTATCCATAATACTAAAACACATGGATGCTAAATCCAATCTTGTGGGACAAAGAAATGGTATTTACATGGTTTAGGATTAGGTTGTTAGGATATAATGTGTTTGGGATTTTAGACAAGATATACTTAATTAAACCATAGGGTTTAATAAGTTGATCAACTTATCATGACCATAAGAGTTATCAGCAAGATTATAAGGATTATAATAATCTTCTTATTTTGACCTTAACTTTTTACTATTCTTTAATTTTTTCTATTATATAGATTTTTCTTATTGTAGAGGTTACTGCCCATTGTAAAGTTTCTTTCCTCTTTTAGCTCTATTTTTTTATAATATAAAAAGACCTTTTTGTAATATACAATAAACAAAATTCAATATAAAATATTCTCTGTTCATAATATGGTATTAGAGCTTGGTTCTGCCTAAGTTTTTTTGTCTTATTGTCCAAAAGCAATACTTTTGCTTCATCTATTTATGATTTTCTTATTCTTGTTAAACTCGTATTTGGATCTGTTTCTGAAAATTCTTTGTTTTTGTCAAACTCATTTATGGATTTGTTTTTGAAAATTTTGCTGTGGAGAAAATTGATGTCTTTAAACCTATTACTAGTATTTGATCAAATCAAACTATCAATCTTCAATTAGTAGCATCAGCAAATTAGACAAGTGATATCTTCATCAAATCTCATCTTCCAGGCCGCTTTCAAAAATTAGTCACAAAACTCAAGATGGCATCCATAACACCACCTTGAGTTTGAGGGTGGGTATTAGCATGATTATAGGGATTGTGATAATCTTCTTATTTTGATCTTATTTTTTACTACTCCTTAATTTTTTCTATTATATAGATTTTTCTTGTTGTAGAGGTTACTTCCCATTGTAAAGTTTCTTTCCTCTTTTGGCTCTACTTTTGTACACTATAAAAAAAGACCCTTTTGTAATATACCATACACAAAATTCAATATAACTTATTCTCTATTATATATATATATATATAAGCTACATAAGCTAGCATTTATCATGATATTTTCAAAAAAAAAAAAAATTATTTATTGATGATATTTTTTAAAAAAGAGACAATATTTTGAAGTTAAATTACAATATTTTAATAAAAAATTGTGATATTTTAAAATTAAATTGCGATATTTTAAAAGTGGTAGTGATATTTTGGGAAAAGTAGAAAAATTTAGAAAAACATGCTACTAAAAATAATAACGGTTATAATTGAATTGAATCAAGTCAACATAATGTCGAGGTTAAGCTCAACTCGACTCTCAAACTTGAAGTTTGAACTCAACTTAAATTCAATCAAATTTTTTAAAAGTTTGAGCTCAATTTGATTAAATAATTCATGTCATAGAATAATTAATTATATAAAATTTTAAAATTTTGAAATATTTAAACTCGATTCAGTTCGATTAGATATTTTTGTAATTATATTAAAAGAAAAGAGTAAAATGGTAAATATATCAATTAGGTTCAAAACTATGAAGTCAAATATTAAGGAGTTCAAGCTCAACTCGACAACTTACTTGAGTGGCTCGAACTTAAGCTCGAATCAATTTTAAGTTTTTTTCGAGTTGATCCTTGGTAGTTCACGAGTTTGTTTGACTTGATTACATCCTATATTTTTGTAATCTAATGTAATATTTAAAAATAAATAACATACTTAAAAAGTGCTAAAAATAATCATAATAATAATAATAGTAGTAGTAGTGGGTGTAATTGAGTTGAGCAATGTTGACATAATATTAAGATCGAGTTTGATTTGACTCTTAAGCTCAAAGTTAGAATTCGGCTTGAATTCAATTGAGTTTTTTAAAAGTTTAAGGTCAACTTGATTAAATAATTCACATACTTGACTTGACTTGATTAATTATATAAAATTTTAAAATTTTGAAACATTCAAACTCAACTCAGTTCAATAGAATATTTTATAATTATATTAAAAAAAATTAAAATGGTAAATATATATAAGCTCAATTAGTCCCACTTTGAATTCGGCTTGAATTCGATTGAGTTTTTTAAAAGTTTGAGCTCAACTCGATAAAATAATTCATATACTCAACTCGACTTGATTAATTATATAAAATTTTAAAACATTCAAACTCAATTGAGTTTGATAGATTATTTTTGTAATTATATTAAAATAAAAGAATAAAATGGTAAATATTTATAAGCTCAATTAGTCCCAATTAAATTCAAGAGTCTATCGAGTCAACTATTAAGGAATTTGAGCTAAACTCGACAACTTACTTGAGTAGCTTGAGATAATAATAACGAAATTGATTTGAGTTTTTTCCGAGTTAATCCTAAATAGTTCATGAGTCAGTTTGATTCAATTACATTCCTATATTTTTGTGATCTAACGTAATACTTTAAAGTAAATAAAATGCTTCATTTTAATATATTTTTAATATATTTTAATAGTCTATTTTATTTTAATACAACTTGATATTTTTTATAATATGATTGCATATTTATAAATATATCATTATGATATTTCAATTTATCTTTATGAAAAAATTTAAAGGTATATTATTAATAATATTTTATAATAATTTCAAAAATATATCAGAATAATTTGATATATTATTATAAAAATTAAAAACAATTTATGCTCTATTATATTAATTTTTCATATTTAATGTGTGTTGAATATGATTAATATAAAAAAAATTTCCAATTTTTGATTGCAAATTTTCTAAATTTATGAAAAATTATTATAAGAGTAAAAATAACATTATTAATTACTAGAATAGATTTTTTATTTGAAATTAATGAAAATTTTTAAATTTTCAATTTTTTTCTCAAACTAATATTTGTGTTTTGAAAATAAACAATTTAGTTAAATGAAAGTTAAAATTAACAATTTTCGTGTTTAAAGTAAATTTTTAAATTTAAATTTCTTATATAAAATATTAATATTATGCTATATTAAAAGGAAAAATTATTGTAATTAAAATAAAATAAAAAATAAAAGAAATTAATTGTGACATATTCACTAAAAATCTCAGTAATATAATATAAAACTTCTATTTCTTTTTAATGTCAAAAAAAAACCAATACTAAAAAATTAATCGGACTTTTAAGAGTTCATTTTAATTCATTGAGCAAGTTTACATTAATACTCAATGCAAATAGACTGTTTTGATTTTACAGTAAACAAAATTATTAAAAAAAAATGAACAAGTAGTTCTTGTTTTGTTTATTTAGAATATTTAACAATTATTTGTATATATTTGTCTTTATTTCTATACGATTATGCATATAATATACTTTATTTTTCATTTAGTGAATTTTATTATATTTAATAAAATATACATCTATATTTATTCTTTGTAATATATTTAAAATTATTTATACTCTAATGCACATTTCTTTAATGACAATATTAAAAAATATTTCAACTAAATAAAATAATTAAAATGAATTTAAAAAATAAATTATATTTACAAACAATTACATTTGATACATAAAAAAAATATTATTCTAAAAGAACTGTAGAAATAAAGAAAAATTAATTCATGGCATAATTTATTTAACATAAAATATTAAAAAATCATGTAATAATATATAATATGTAAGTAATTTTTTCTTTCTAAAAATTAAATAAAGATAATTTTGAACATAAAAAAATAAATATCAAATTTAATAGATGTCATTAAATAGTCATATAAAAATAAAATAATAAATTACTCATTAATATTACTCAGTAAAAAAATATAATGTATCATATAACAATTAGAAAATTGTTCAAAAAAAATATATAACAATTAGAAAATAAAAATAACAAAATAATAGGCATTCTGTAAAAATATTTTCAACATACACATATGTTTATCTCTAATGGCTATATATAAAATTTCAAACACAATAAGAACTTACATTTTCTTATTTTTATAAAATATATGATAAAAATACGTATATGACTGATCTAATGGACAAGTAAGCAAATATGAGGATGGGTGACACTAATAATATTAATGGTCTTGTAATTAATATTAACAATCAAATGCAATAAATAATTTTTAATGGAAATGTATTGAGTGAGGAAGTTAAATTTTCTATTTTGTGAGCAATTTTGCAACTAGACCAGATATTGATGTTTGATTAAATTCAATTTTACAATTTTTAAATAAATTACATCAAAATAATTATGAGTTTTTTTTCAAAAATATAAGATGTATCACATCATTAAAGAAAAGTAAGGATATTACAATGAAACTTTTAGTCTTAATATATGTGAAATTGCTTTAGGAATGTCTAAAATAGTTCATGCATTAGTACATGATTCAATTTCATAGCTTTAGTGTTTTGTATTTTAAAATTGTCACAATGGTATTTTATATAATAAATAAAATAAATAATTATTTTTTTATATTTTAAAAAAATTATTATAATTTAAATAATATCAATATAAATTTTAAATGCTTTCTACAATTACTTTAATTTGTCATTACTTTTATTTTACTTTATTTTGATAACCATTCGATAAGAGTGTATTGTATCATCTAATGGTGGTTATTAACTAAGTATAATTTATTTTGTAAAAACCAAAGTAACTATAGAATACTCTCTTTAATTTTTTATAAGTTTTACTTTATCAATATCCAATCATGAGAAGTATGTTCATCTAATGGCGACAAAAAAATAAAATTAAAGTAAAAAAGCTACTATAGAATATTTCTAAATTTTATTTTCATATTATTTTTTTTCTTAAAAATATATATTTTGATAGTTGAAAATAAATCTTTAATGCATAAATGTTATTAATAATAGAAAAAAATAATTGGCTTTTTCTTTAAAAAAATTATATACGATATCTTATATAAATAAATTCAAATGCACAAATATAAATTTTAATTCTTCTTTTGATAATTAAGAATGTTAAATTTACAAAATAATTACAAATTTTATAATATTAAGATAATCTATATAGATATATATGTTATTAAATATAAAAATATATTATACATAATTAATGAAAAGTATATACATATAATTAATTATTTTTTATAAATCTGTTAAATATATAAAAATAATAACTAATGATTTTATTTTTTAATAATTTTTATTATGAAATGAAAATAATTCGCAGCATGGCGCGGTTACCATGCTAGTTCATAATAAGAGTTATGACACCTGTAATATAGGTCTCAAAATAGGGTAACCACATTGAACATAAAGCGGTATATAATGAATATATCATGACAAATTGGGTTCAACTTATTTCTATAACTATACAATGATGGCTAGTTTTGGTTCTTTAATAACTTTTTTGTAACAAAATTTTTTTCGATTATAATTTTTATTATTACAATTCAGTTCTTTTCTTGTAGGGGTGAGAAAAAATAATTGAAAATTATAAAACTGAATCGAACTGAATTCGATTCGGTTTAATATATAAAAATTTTTGCCAATTTTTATTTTTTAAAAGCAAAATATTTTTTGATTTGGTTTGGTTTTGATGGTTAAAAATATTATTAAATCAAACCAAATCAAAATTTTAAAATATTATTAATTTATATGAATGTTTATGATTTGTTTTGATTGGTTTAACACTAATTTTTTCAAATTTGACCAATAATTTTAGTTTTTCAATATTTAAACTCATAATCAAATTATATAATATAAAAAATATTCAAACTAAATTTATCTAAATATGGTTTGGATAATCGATTTTGTTGGTTTTTTTTAAAAATAAATTAATTAAATATAAAAATTAATATCAGTAAGTCTCATAAATATTATTAAAAAATTTAAAATCACAAAAAAATCAATAATTTTAAAATTGCAACAATTCAAAAAGTCTAAACCAATCAAACTAACCCCAACTAAAATTTTTTTTGGTTTGATTTGGTTTAGTTTGCAACTTTATTTGGTTTGATTATTTTTAGAATATTTTAAATTTAATTTGATTTTATATAATTTTAAACTGAACCAACAGATACACACTTTCTTGTAGTGCACTTGGAAAATTTTCTGAACTGTTTATTGTCCAACTAAGGAAAAATATAGAATTAAAATAGATTTTTCCAAAGAAATAGAAATTAAAAAAGTTTCAAATGCGTGGGCCTCGCTGCTTGTTGAAAGGCTGTATGTAGCCTGCAGGTCGGGTTGTGAGCTTAAAATTATTGTAAGTGAGGTATGGACTAAGCCGAGACTGAGGGTCATGGTTGCCTAATGGCTAATGTTAAGCTTTGATCCAAAAAGGTAAATTTAGTAGGATTCTTGTGATATTCTAGCTACTTCCTTTTCCCCTTTCACTTCTCCTTCAGAGATGCTGCCTTCTATGCATTTTTTCACATATACATCCATTTTGATATTAGAATAGAATTCAAACATAATCAAAATTGTTGTTTTTCTATTTGATTTAGTTTCCGCTCACCCCTATCTCAATCGGCTGTATACGTGTGCTCCCAAAAATTAATGTTATAAATGTTCATTTCCGAATATAACACATTACTGAAAAAATTATAGCAAAAAGTAACTTGTTAATCCAAATAGGAATAAGGGTCAAATTCCTAAATTTTAGGCCAAAGTTGATATTAGACCCTGATTTTTTTTTTGTTCCCATATTGTAAAATGAGTTGAATAAAATCTTAAAATTTTAATCATTTTTTTAAATGAGTTGAATAAATTTTACTCAAAAATATTGTTCCCATATTTAAAATTCCATTTATACAATAGTTTCTTAATCGAAATCAAACGAGCCCTACAATATCACAACCGCTAAAATTAAAATTTTTAGTGCATTTCTATTTTATGTAAACTTTCTTATTCTGACTCAATAATCTTTAATGATTAATTTTTGTTATCCCTTTAAGTTAATTTTTTTAAAATTTTTGATTTTTTTGTATTCTTTCTTATATTTTTTATACCTATTTTAAGGTTTGATTTTTAATTATGTTGCTCTTATTATATCGCTAATGCTCTTATTATTTTTATTTATTTTATATTGTTTTTCATTGATAATTACGATGATACATGTGAATCTTATATTAAATTATATTTTTATTCTTTCAGTTTTCATATATATATATTTTTATATCTCTAATGTACCGAGTTTAAAGTAATTATTTTAACTTTACACTATAATTTTTTTAATTCTTAATTTTTATTTTTATTTCTAAATTTCAATATTTGTATATTTTAATTTTAATCATTTGTTTTGCATTGGACATTATATTATTGAGTCATTATATTTTTTGAATAAAGCAAGAGACCATTTTCAAAGGTGCACTAGAGCATCGTAGTTAGGCTGGCACTCTCATAGCACCCATCATCACAAAGAAACCTCTATGAAAAATTTTATTAATGAAAAGAAACTTACAAAATTTAAGAAAATTGAAAGTTTTCCCTCCCTTGGCCATCCAATTCAACCAAGGAAATACAAAAATCAAGAGCATTAAACCACCACATTGGACCATCAAAGGAAGAAGCAGCTCTAGCTAATCTATCAGCTACACTATTACCTTCTCTAAAACTATGAGAAACAACCATTTGCATTCTATCAACTTGAGAGAGGCAACGAACCCAATCAGACAAAATCATCCAAGGGACATCTCAACCTTTAGAACGAAACAAACACACAACATAAATAGAATCTATTTCCAACCAAAGATTAAACCAGCTATAAGAAAATGCTCTATCAATGGCGTAAATAGCAGCCGTGAGCTCAACAATGTAAGCAAAAGACTGACTGAGAGGAAGGACAAAATAGCCTTTGACAAAGCCTTTATGAGAGTGGAAAACGCCACCTGCACTAGTAATGCCAGGTGACCTAAGAGCAAAACCATCTATATTAACCTTCAACCAATTGAGAGGAGGAGGACTCTAAATCACAGAAATAGTTGAAGGCTTTTTGCGAGGCCTCATTCTGATATTAAACCAATGCAAAAGAAGGAGCTCATGCTGAGAATTAACCAAAGTGCCAATTTGGAAAATACCATGGTCACTTTCAACCAAAATATAAAATTCACTAATTTTTTCAAAAATTTATTTTTCACATAAACATTCAAAAATTTATAATAAAAATTATATACATAATTTTAATAAACTTTCTTCACGAACCTTGCTCAAAATAATCAGTACAATTTATTAAAAATATATTCATCCCGAGCCCGGAATGGTATCGGAACAGTAACTATGAGCATCAGAATAGTGAAATTCTAAAAATAATTTCAGAAAAATAAATAAAAATTATCAATGGATAGCTCACAACCTGAAAATCAAATAATCTTAAAGCACCTATACCTAATAAAATCATTTTCAAGTTCAAACTAACAAAT
The DNA here is from genome assembly GCA_949671775.1 of Mallotus repandus. Taxonomy (NCBI): domain Eukaryota; kingdom Viridiplantae; phylum Streptophyta; class Magnoliopsida; order Malpighiales; family Euphorbiaceae; genus Mallotus; species Mallotus repandus. Next base: position 2,457 of record CATIWM010109752.1, on the reverse strand, counting down.
TAACCTAAAAACCTATAATTGAAAAATTCAAATTTGAGGTTGTTACCTAAGTTAAGGAATTGAGAAGGCCACTTCGAGATGAAGAGATAGAGACCAAATTTGCCGGCTGGAGACGCTGGAAAGGTTGCCGGCCAAAGAAGAAGAAAACCGGCCGAAAGAGAAGAAGAAGAACGGCGGCTGGGCGGCAAAGCTGGAGGGTGGCGAAGCTAGTGGTGGTCACACGGTGGCTGGCAGCGGCAGCGAGGCAGTAGCTGGTCATCTGGTTCGGTTCTGGTAGAGAAGGGAAGAAGAAGAAGAAGAAAAGAAAGGAAAGAAAGAAAGAAGTTGATTGAAAAAAAAATTATTCTGACTCTTCTTTTTAATTTAATAATAATAATAATAATAATAATAATAATAATAATAATAATAATAATAATAACTAATTTACCGCTAATCTCTCAACCAAATAATATACCCAATGAAATATAAATTAACACTTAGTTAACCATTATTTATTAAAAATAAAATTAACGCACTTTTATAAAATAATAAGTAAATTAATTCTCAACACAAAAATTCAAATTTAATTTCATTAAATAATAATCTCAATATCAATAAAATATTTATTAACACTGCAAGTCTCAAAAATATATTTTATAATTTTAAAATAATTCAAGTGTTTACAAAAAGAACAAAAGGAATAAATATTATAGTCCGTTGATTTGTGCACAACTACCCGAAAATAATCTTCGATAACCTATTGATTCACAAAGAATAACAGGAAATATGCATCAAATATTTGTTGATTCTAGAGAATACCGAAAATGTGAAGATTAACAGAATTACATCTCTCAGAGAATTTTATTGAAAACCAAAAACTAACTCACATAGCTCTAAGGCTTACATATTAATAGGGTGGCACAAACGTACCAACCCTAATTTTGATTAGAAAATAAAATAAAGAAAATCCTAACTAAGATGGGAAATAAAATCCCAAATAATATAGGAAAGTCAAATTCTAATCAATGCTAAATTAGAAATAAAAATCAAAACCTAATGATGATGATGCTGATGATAATAATAATAATAATAATGAAAAATTATATCTTCTATCAATTGTTCCACAAATTCATCCCAAATACTCTTAAACTTGTTGCACTGCATCATTTGGCCTTCCAACTAAGCAATGATCCAGAACCATTATGTAATTTCTTGCAAAATGCCTAAAACAAACTACACAAAAGTGAGTCTTCTATAGCCAACTCCTATTTCATCATGATCTAGCCACGCTTTGATACCTTGGGGAGGAGAAGAGAGTCTGTGACATCCAAACTCCAATTGCTTTGCATAACCAACCAAACCATCTACATCTTGATTTGCTTCCCTGAAAATGTGATTAATGCGAACGTCCCATGGGAGCTCTCGAATTGACGTGATAAGGTTGGAATTGTTATAAACTCTGATGGAAGGTTGTGTAATCAGTTGACAAACACATTTACTGTCCATTTGAAGATGAGTATTCCTATACCCAAGATCTCAAAATAGTAAGAGATCTTCCAAAATGCCCCTTAACTCCGCTCTTGTAAACCGAACATTCACCACCCTTTACCGCAAAACCAGCCATCCACCTACCACAAAAATCACGGATTTAATCCAGTTGCAGATGCTTCCATGGTAGTCCTGTTGAAAGCTCCATATGTATTAATCTTGACCCAGGGTTGAAGAGGAGGCTTTCATCAAACTTCTCTTAAAACCTTGCCAGTATCTGATATAGTAAATTCTCCCATAGATCCCAAAGTCCGACTCACCTCTCTAGCTCAACAAAAAATGTCCTCTAGCTTGATATTATGCCAAGCTTCTTCACGAAAGATTTCATAATTCCTTTAAAACCATAATTGTGAAATGGTGATGCTAAAGATACATTCCAAGCCTTCCTCACAGACAAGATTACCTTTAATCATCAAGTTATACATCATCCAGTTCTTCAAATTCATAAAGAAAAAATTATCATGAGTAGACACAAGAATGAGCTGTAGCCAAATGCCTTCAGCATAGATACATTCACGTAATACATGGAGGACATATTCATTTCCATTAGAGCACCTGCTGTATATTGCAATAGCACCCAATATATGGAAGATACATATATAAGGGATAATTAATGCCACGGGCCCTAGTAGCAATAGTGCTGTTGCGGGCCTACAAAATGACAAAAAATTATTTTCTCAAATGGATAGAGCTCCCTGTATATAAGGGTAAAATTGAAATTTCAAAAAAAAATTATCATGTCGTGGCCTCTGCATATATCATGATATATATATATATAATATCCTATATTTAGAATTGTTACGAATTGATATAAGAAATTTTCAATCTATTGAAAAATAACATAGCATGCATATATAAATTTATTTGTTAATTTGAAAATTTAGAAAAAGGAATTAGTAATTTTATAATCCTTAACCTTTATTTTTTTTA
>CATIWM010109744.1:0-14625 GCA_949671775.1 Mallotus repandus | reverse complement strand
ATATTTCAAGTCGATTACAATTTGATTTTAATTACTTATTATGCTGATTTGAGATAATTATTATATTTGGTTTAGCCAAATTGTTTTCTGCTTGGAATATCTATTCATTGAGTATTTTTGTACTCATTTTACTCTATTTTATAAAAATTTTCAGACAACAGGGCTTGACAGTGGGTGGACTAAGCTGAGTGAGTGTAGATAGAAGTTTGATAGTAAGGTTGGCCAACATCCTTGTCAGAGAAGCTTTGTATTTTGTTTCTTAACTTTGTTTCTTATGTACTGTAAATGATAGTATTTTAAAGTTAAACGATGGTGGCTAGATTATATGTAAAGCAACTGTTTAGAAACATGTTTGTATTGCTTAAATAATGTTCACTATTATGTTTTCATTATATAATTAACAATATCAATATAATTTAAAAGCATGATTTTCTATAATACTCAATTTTTTTATACTATAGCGGTTATTAATAAACATATCAATTGCAAAGTTCTTATTTCCTAAATGACACCAAACCTTTTCAAGATATTATTTCCAATTTTATCAGTAATGTTTATAACATAATTTGATTGAATTAAACGTTTTGTTGAATAGTTTGTTTTAAACGTCCATCTCGGGCTACGTGAGATGAGGTGTGACATAAAGTCTTACAATCAATGGAAAATATATGTTTTCGTTCTCTCAAATCTTCTACTGAGTTACTATTAAATTCAGTTTTAATAAGTTAAAAGGATTAGAATTTATAATAAGTTAAAAGGGTTATATTTTATTTCTAATCTAAAGTAATCAAAAGATATTTGCTGTAATTTTATTTGGTAAACAACAACCTAGTTAATTTAATAAATATCGAAACAACACTAAAAAATAACCCAAGTATATAATGCATATACGTTTCGAATATTTTTCTAATAGACCACAAAGGGTGGTTTTCCCCTATTGAATTAGATAATTAAAAAATTACAAGTTACTATAAAATTAATTATAATATAGACCATAAGTGAATTAATTGGAATTTGAGGAGACACGTAATACTATTCTTAGGATAATATTTATTCCCTATTATACAGTATCTGTTATCCCTAATATAACCAAGTATACATATTTATGGGAAAAGTATGAAATTATTTAGTATTTTAATTTTTTTTTTTTTTTGTTTCTTAAGAAACCTAATATATTATTTGATACGTTACCCACAAATATGGCATACTGTACTAAATTTTGATAAGTAAATAAGATTGACAATCAAGCAACTCTTAATAAGAAATCACCTTTAAGTGTTCTAAATTCTATATATTGAATGTACAGAAATAATAATATTTGAGTAAAAATTAGACCTAAATCTTTGTATACTTTTTCCATATGCATCATTTCACACATTTTACATTTTATAAAATAATATTAACAAATTTATCCTAACCACAACCATAAACCCAAGTGTTTTCAATGGACAACACTTAAACTAAACCACTAGAGTTGATATTTACTTCCCTTTACTTAACCCAAGAAAGAGATGAAGTAGAATCCTAACTCTAGCACACAACCCAACTCTCTTTAAGAGAATAATACCAAAGAAAATTTAGTACAAGTTTTCTACGCTGTAAATTTGATCATTGAATTTTCTAACAAACTTCCTTAACCTCTTCAATGTACTTTTTAGAGGTATTTATCATGGAGGATGAAAATATGGTTGTTGGAGCTTTGATTTTTGTCCCCAACACTTCTCCATCTTCATTTAATATTTCTACCACTTTTTACAAGAATTCTAATGCTCGTGGTAGTGAAGGGAGGTATCCTGATCATGGGGTCAATTATATAGCCATTGGAACTCTGAACTAGCCATTACAAAGGCTGCCAAAAGGCTCACAGTCATGACCATGCTCCTCACGACCATAAGGGCAGACCATGAGCGACGCAGAGCTCTTCACACTCTGCTTTACATCCAGTTCATGCCCATGACCCTCCTCACAATCGTGATCGGATTGTGAGGGGTAATTTCTCCTTCATATGACATTATTTACACTTCAATTCAAGGTATATCAATTGCACCTTTGAACCTAACTTATAAACACACTTAAATATAAAAGTTAGCAACTAAAATTAATTGTTAAAGTCAAAACCAAGGTTGATTTAAGGTTGATCTTAACCTTGTTCATGCAAAGGTTCAACAACTTTGTTCAAATCTAATATTTCATTCAAGAATGAAATATGTTGCAATCGATTTTCACTTTATTCAGGAGCAAGTTAAGAGTGGTGCCATTCTAGTAGTACATGTTTCCTCCTCTGACTAGTTAGCGAATGCTCTTACCAAATCTCTACCAAGACCAAGATTTCTCCAACTCAAGGATAAGATTGGACTGCTCTCCCATGGTCCATCTTGAGGGGGGCATGACAATGAATTCTCCTCCGTTACAATTGGAACTACCTAGTTTACTCATTCAAACACATTCAAATGTGAAATGTATCTTTTTATTGTATTATATTTTTAGAACAACCAAAGTGGTTATGTATATTGTTGTATATAAAGTCTTACAATCAATGGATAAGATATGTTTTCATTCTCTCAAATCTTCCATTGTGTTTCTATTAAATTCAGTTTTAATAACTTAAAAGGATTAGAATTTATAATAAGTTAAAAGGGTTATATTTTATTTCTACTCTTGAGTAATCTAAAAACATTTGCTGTAATTTAATTTGGTAAACAACAACCTAGTAAATTTAATAAATATCAAAAAAATATTAACAAATAACCCAAGTATATAATGCATATACATTAATTTTAAATATTTTTCTTATAGACCACAAAGGATGGTCTTCTCCTATTGAATTGGATAATTAAAAAACTATAAGTTACTGTAAAATTAATATATATATATATATATATATATATATATATATTAAATGTTGATTTTTAAAATCGTTCAACCCAAATTTTAACACGTACTCCTCTTTATAATTCAGCATCAGCTCTAAACGCTGATGTGTTGAATTCTAAAAATTTACAATATTTTTTTATTAAAAATATTTAAAAAGTACTTTATTTTTTCTCATTCCTTCTCTATTTCTTCCCTTCTCCGTTTCTTCCCATTGAATTTCTTAAACAATCATTATTCTCTACGATCATGTGCAATCCCGGGACTATTTTACCTTTCCCCAAAATCAATCTCTGGTGCAATCCGGGGACTATCTTATCTTTCCCCAAAATCAATCTCCTTTGCCTAGAACAACAATTGGCTTTCTCCAAAATCAATCTAAATTCAACGGTGGAGTCTAACACTATCTTGCATCCATTGAAGAGGTAAGTTCTATATTTTTCTAATCTGAAGTTGTAATTTTACTGCATTTGTTGCTAAGAGAAATTGTATGCTTAGGAAAACTTTGCACTATTAATTTTTTAAAATTTTAGGATTCTTTAAATTGTCACTCTCTTGTACATGACAAGATATGGAGGAGATGAATTCTTAAAATTTCAGGATTCGGAAGAACTCCAGAGTCATTATTTAGTCGATGCTTTGAAGCAAATGAAGGAAAAGCATAGATGAGATTAGCTTATAAATTCTTGCTTATTAAGACTGTAATTTGAAGAATCCATTTTCTTGAGGAAAACCAATGAAAGACACTGTAATCATTTATAATATTGTATGTCTTATGAAAAACCAATGAAAGACTCTATAATCATTTCTAATGTTGATATTCTTGAACATGATGTGGCTGCACCCTTCTACTTGGATATATGAATTGACATTATACTTTTATATAGTTTGATAGGACCTATACTTTTGGAAGAAGGAAAAGGAAATATCTAGAACAATGTCTAGACTATTAGGTGATATTGTAGTTTATTTTTACAATACTCATATCTATGATCTCTCAAGGAAGGTTATCTAACAATCATGGATAATGTGATAAATCTAGGTTTAAAGAACTACTGATAATGGTGGATACTTGCCAAGCTGCCACTCTATTCAATCAGGTATTAAATCTGCATCAGGATAGGATGTTCAGCTATAAAGCTGGTTAACCTAATTCGTTTTCATACTGATTAAAATGATGTTTTTAATTATTTTTAAAATAAAATAGGAAAAAAATTTTACGTTAAGCAAGTTCATTCCTATGATCATGGATGGAGATAAAAATATAGTTTTTGAGTGTGGATTTTCACACTGATGCAAGACATGTTGCTTTTCAGCTTCACTCACTTGGTGTTTTGGCTATTGGAAGCAGCATGAAAGGAGAAAACTCATACTCGCATCACTTGGACTCTGATGTAGGTGTAAAGTGATTGTAATATTGTATTTCTTAGGCTACCCCTATTTATTTTTGCTATATCTTTGATGCTATGAATTTCATATCATTTTATTAATTTTGCTTCACCTTGAGGCTTTTAGATTCCATTTCCTAACATGTTTCCTGTTACTTTATAGAGGTTGGTGTTTCTGTTGTGGATGGGTTTACATTCTACACCCTTGCATTCTTTGAGAGGCTGAATATGTATGACAATAGCTCATTGAGGTATCTTCAGGGACATGCTTAAGTGCGTTTAATGGTGCAGCAGAAGTTGCAGCCATGTTTTGTCACAGTATATGTGTGTGTGTGTATTGACTGGGACCTTTTGAGAATAAAAAAACTACTATCATTTTTGGTTATTTAATCTATACATGGCTGGTTTATATGCTCATTTACTTTTATTATAATTTGCCAAGCTTTGATGTTTATATAATCTTGCAGTCTTTTCACTTCATACGATCCAAATACACTGATGTCAACTACATATTACAGAACAGATCTATACCAACAACATTTAGAATAGGTATCAAATGTTGAACTAGAAAGATTGTTCAGTCAATTCGATATTGCTTGCATGTTTTATATTCACTGCAAGCTTAATCACTCCATGTTATCATCTTGTGTAGCCTTCAACTAGCGTTCCGTGGATCATTTTGCCAATATGTGTTTGAAAATGCATTTCATGGTGAATTACAACGTTGGAATATTTTTTATGTTTGTCCCAAGCAACTTTGTAATTTAAATCTGGATGTTATATTTTGCAAGCTTTCCTCAATTGAACAATATATATCCAAGCCTCACGCTCCATACAACTCCTTTGCTTGCTCTGTTGGTGACACTTGAAAGGGTCAGTGCTTTCATTTTCTTTTATTCTCATTTCTAATTCTATTTTGTGATTATTAGCCATATTATGTATACAAGCTTTTTCTTTATATAATTTCTAGAAATTTCATATTACTCAATCTTCTCATAGAGGCCTTTTAAAATTGCAAGCTAAAGAGTATGAGAAAGCATCCCAATTATTAGAACCTGGACTAAAGATCCTCTCATTTTTAATTCTCGGGTATTTTTTTTCTCTCTCTCTTTTTTTTTTTTTTGTATGAGCTTTGTTAGTTCAATACTGTCATTTAGTGTAGTTTGATTAAATTTTGTTTCACCTTTGTTCTTTTACGTGGAGAGAATTATTATTTGCTACTAAAGTTTCCATTTGTATTATGCCTAATTTAGTTACGTATTGCAATTTTTATTACTATTTTTTTAGAGAATAAACTTCATTAAAAACTCAAGGAATAGAAGAAATATACTCTAAAACAACAAGAACAGCACAAGATGGAACATCTTCCATCAAGATACACAAATCATCTAAAGACAGAGCCCATTGAGCAAGCAAATGAGCTACCTTATTTTTTGATCTAGAAATATAAGAAAAAGAAACAAAATCAAAAGATTTAGATAAGAAAACAATATATTCTAGCAGTTTTTATTACTGTCAATTGATGAACCTAAGAACTTTAAATGTATGTATATATATGTTATTAGTCACATTTTAGGCAATGTGTATGTGGTTTTTTTTTTGGTGGTCGGCAGATATCTGGCATTGAAAAATCTTGCTGCTGTTTTCCTTGAACAAGGTTCAACTCATTATGCATATGGATAACAATTTATCTGTATATTTAATCTTTAAATGTGAATATTACACTATTTTCTCGCAACTTGCATTCTACATGCAGTATCAAGAGAAACATTTCATTTTCTTAAAAATTTTGCTCGCTCATTCACTTCTTCAAGCTGAGTTTCTTTGGTAATTCAACTTCTCTTTGTCAATTAATTCTTTATGCTTTTATTGATTACTTGATGCTATCTATGCCATGAATTTATAATCTTATAATTAATGATAGACAATTAGGTGCAGCTTTTAAGTAAATTCTGAATTTCTTATAGATTCATAAACATGTGTTTAGGCAATTCAAAGCTCATATTTTTAAAGAAGCGTGTCAAAGGTGTGTTCATGAATTTTTTTTTTTTAGGAACAAGGTGTGTTCATGAATTTATGTGCAAATATTTTTGTTCAGCCAATTTGTGAAGAGAGCACATTTTTTCAACAACATACACTGGTTTATTTATTTATTTATTTAATTTTGATCAACATTTGCAATTGGGTTTGAAAAACACCAATTAGTTGTTATTAGTTTGATTACCTCTTGGTTTTTTTTTTGTCAATAAAACTTTGCCGTCATGTAAGCATTATCATTCTAGATGTGAACTATTCTATTTTTTGTGTGCTTATTGGCTAAAAAGTTTCTATTTAATTTTGTGTTCTATCATAGAAACCTATTGTTGATTATGTAGTGTATTGGTCTCTTAAATTATAATTCTGATATCTTAAGAGACCATCCTTGATATGGTTTAATTAATGCATAAACAAGCAAGGGATTTCTATTAGTCTCCGACAAGAAGGATGGATACTCATTCCTCTATGCATTTGAGTTACTGGTGTGTTAATTTTCTATAGTTTCTCTTCTTTTTTATTATTGTTATTGTCTATATTTTATACTTTTGTTAACAAATTATAGATCAAGTGCTCTTGGAGTCTCAACTGTTGTTAGATCAACTGTTGTAATACATTTAGCAGGCAGATTTGTAATGCCTACTTTGGCACAAGATCTCATTTATATGATAAAGGTGCCTATTTTAAGTGGAGCAGCTCTAGTATGTCTCATGGGATAATTAAATCATATCAGACATTGGAGGTAGAGGGTGAAATATACATTGATGGTTTTCATATACATCATTCTATGCAGATATCCTTCAAATATCTTCCAAGAGATGCCCTTCAAATATCTTCCAAGGCCCCAGTTTTGAAAGTCATATTGCCTAACCATAGGAATATAGAATGGATGCAAATCTAGTTGACGATTGTAAATATAATCCTGGAGAGAGAAAAGAAAAACATTGAAATTTTGTGAACATCAATAACATGTATATAAAAATGCTCATATAAATGGTAGCTTTTGTATGTTGTATTTTCTATATATTAAGTTTACAGAGTACATCAGACTATAAATAATATAAGAGATAAGAGTTTGAGTATAAACTAAAGTGTAAAGTTAACAGAAGATAACTATGAGATAACTAAACAACAACTAGGATTTGTTTTTTGTTGACACCTCCCCTCCCTCTAACAAACTGAAGAGTATGAAGAAGATGAAGTTGAAGTAGAAAACAATCGTGGCTTGGAGGCAATTTGCTGGAATGGACGAGCACTCAATGGTTTGGTAAAAATGTCTGCGACTTGGTCTTTGTTTGACAAAAATCTGATGTGAATTATACCCTTTTGAACTTGTTCTTTAACAAAGTGATAGTCCAACTTTATGTGTTGGGTTTTAGCATGGAAGACCTGGTTAGAGGACATGTATATGGCTCTGATGTTGTCACACCATAGAGTTGTCAAGGATGAGGACATGAGACCAAATTCAGAAAGTAATTGTTGAATCCAATTCAAGTCAGCAATAGTGTTTGTAATGGTCTTATACTCACTTTCAGTAGATGATCGTGCAATAGTGGGTTGCTTCTTTGCACACCATGAAATAAGATTTTTACCAAGATAAATAGCAAAGCCAGTGGTAGAGCGACGATCATTGAGGCAACCACCCCAATCACTATCCAATAAACAATGAAGATTAAGATATGAGTTGTTGTCGAAGAAGAGGGAATAGTGAATGGTGTGTTTGACATAACGTAGAAGCCTTTTTAATGCTTGCCAATGAGTATCAAATGGTGAGTGCATAAATTAGCATAGTTTGTTCACCGAAAATGCTATGTCTGGCCTTGTAAGAGTTGCATATTGCAATGCACCAACAAGTTAGTGATATATAACTAGATTAGAGAAGGGTTGACCATCATATTTGCTCTAGGAAGGAGTTGTTGCCATCAAAGTGAGACAACCCTTGGCATCTTGCAATCCAGATTTGTGCAATAAGTCACAAAGATACTTTATTTGATTGAGTTGCAAGCCATTTGTGGTGCTTTGAACTTCAATTCCAAGAAAATAAGATAGAGTGCCTATATCCTTGATGGGAAATTTAGCTTTCAATGCAGACAGAGTATCTTGTAGTAACCGAGTTGATGAGCCAGTGAGGATTATATCATCGACATAGACAAGCAATAGAAAAACATGGTTGTCTCTTCGAAGGATAAAGAGAGAGTGATCGGCTTTAGATGTGATAAAGCCAAGACTATGTAGAAAATTTTGCAATCTGTAGAACCAAGCTCGGGGTGCCCGCCGTAGCCTATAGAGTGATTTTTGGAGTCTACAAACATAATCAGGATGATTTTGATCAATGAATCCTTGCGGCTGTTGCATATAAATAGGTTCATCAAGTATTCAGTGCAAGAAAGAATTTGACACATCTATTTGCTAAAGTGGCCAGTTGTTGGTAGTAGCAAGAGATAGAATGAGCCTAATGGTTGTGATCTTGATCACTGGGCTAAAATTTTCAGCAAAGTCAATACCATCTTGTTGATGAAACCCCTTTGTAACCAGACGAGCTTTATAGCGAGAGATTAAACCATCTAGATAATGTTTAATACGAAAAACCCATTTGTTGCCTATGACATTTGCTTATGAAGGATAAGGTACTAGAGTCCAGGTCTTGGTATGAATGAGAGCATCAAGCTCTTCTTGCATAGTTGCTCGCCATTGTGGATGTTTGCTAGCATCGGTGTAGGTGGTGGGTTCATGAGTTTATGGAGAAGGAGAGGTGTTTTGGTGAGTTAAAAGGGCTTTGCGCTTCTGCATTATTGAAAGACGTAGAAGCATAGGGTGAGTTCGAACTGGAGAGGAAGGTGGATTATTAGCGATGGCTTGGGTGCATGATAAGATAGATAGAGAATAGCTGGATAAGTCAACAATTAGATTGAGACCCGATGGTGATGGGTACGGTGTAGGAGTTGTTAGGATAGGATGTGGTAGAGATAGATTTGGAGTAAGAGACATGATCAGTTGGTTGAAAGTGGTTGGATGGGAAGAAGGTATTATGACAGTGGTAGAGTTAGGAGATGTAAGGAGAGGGGATAAGGTTGGAGAGTTTAGATTAGAAGGAGGAGTAGAATAAGAGTTTGCAGTTGAGTAAAATTATGTACCTAATGTTGGAGACAGAACCGAAGCAACACGTAACCAATGAGTGTTGTCGCTAGCTAGAATGGTTTCAGAAATAAAAGCACTAGCTTTGAAGGGAAATTGATCTTCAATAAAGCAAGCATGTCAAGCTATGTAGATGCGCCCTGTGGATTTATTAAGACATCGATGGCCGAGGTATTGAGAAGATGGCCCAAGATAAACACACTGTTTAGCTCTATAAGAGAATTTATATTGATTGTAAGGGCACCTTAGAGGATATATTGAGCAGCCAAAGACCTTGAGATCACAATAAGATGGAGTCTTGCCAAACAATTTTGAATAAGGACATTGATCCTTCAAGACCGAAGTAGGCAGACCATTAATAAAACTAACTGCAGTATCAAATATGTAAGTCTAGTAGCGAAAATGAAGAGATACATGAGCCATGAGTGTAAGTGAAGTATTAAAAATTTGTCAGATTTTTTGCTCTGTAACACCATTTTACTCATGAGTGTGTGGGCAAGCAAGTTTGTGTTTAATGCCCTTGGTTTTAAAGAAAGAACTCAGACATTGATATTCACCGATGAAGTCAGATTGAAAGGCCTTTAAAGTAGCTTGAAATTGTCGTTCAATATAGGTGTTAAAATTGATGACAATATCATGAACTTCACTTCTATTTTTCATACAGAAATCCAAGTGTATCTGATAAAATCATCCATAAATAAAATGAAATATTTGAAACCAAGATTAGATAATGTAAAAGAATGTCCCCATACATCTGAATAAACTAAATCAAATTATTTTTTACTACAATGAGATACCAACGGTGCTGATAATCTACTAGACTTGCCATGATAATAAAAACCACACTTGGCTTTATTACATTGCTTAGAGAAAGATAAATTTTAATTTGACATAATTTGGCGAGTGATTTAATCATGGGGATGTCCAAATTGAACATGCCAGAGAGAAAGTGGTGTTGCTGCCAACAAAGCTTTTGGATTGGATGATGGAAATGTGTAGAGGCCATTGCTAAGTGCTCCTCTCAGAAGCTCCTGCCTTGTGGTCTAATCCTTAATCATAAAGAAGGAGGGCTAAAATTCAAAGAAACATTTGTTATCTTGACTAAATTTCTAGACAGAAACCAAGGGTGTAGATATTTGAGGAGCATGCAAGGTATTTTTGAGTGAAAAAGAACGAGAAGGATAGTGGATAAAGGAGTTACTAGTGGCTTAAATTTGGACACCATTTCCATTTCCTACCAGAATCTTATCTGAACCATCAAATGGTTGGGGAAGATGAAGTGCTCCCATATCTAGAGTAATGTGCGAGGTTGCTCTTGTATTTGCGACCAAAGGCTGAATGGGATTGGACTGAGGTGTTGGGTGCGGATAGGTGAGATGAGCTTGTGGTGATGAAGGAGCAGCAGACATAGACTGGTAGCGACGTCGATAAACATTGGTTGTGTGATTATGCAATCCACATATCTAACAAGCGACTGAGTTAATTTGGCCACGTCGTCGAAGCTATGGGCGAGGACCAAAACCTCGAGAGGACTGAGGAGAAAATGATGAATAGCCTGACTGAGTCGGTGTAGGCAACAGTGGAGGAGAAGCAGTTGGGATCTACTGCTGGCGATATGTGAGATAAGCTAATGGTAGCTCTTGATGGCTTTGCAGAAGAATTTCATGTGTTGCTAGATGACTGTGCAACTCGTCAAATGTGATTAGTGTAGGACGAAGAGTTAGCGTTGTGACAATGTTGTGAAACTTAGGTCGCAAGTTGTGGAATATAACTGCATTAAACTCGGCCATAGACATGGTGAGACCAACAGCTGAAAGTCCGTCGATAAGAGATTTAGCCTTGAGAAGGTATTGCGAGACACCGAGGTCATTTTGTTTGAGCTCTTGCAACTTAATGTTGAGTTGTAACTGTCTGTTTTGGGAGATGGCCTCAAAAGTGGTAGCAAGAGTATGCTAAGCTAAGTAGAAAGAGGTGGTATTTATGATATAGGGGAATGTCTCTTTTGAGATAGAAGAAAGAATCCAAGAGAGTAGTAATTGATCTTTCTTAAACCATGTCAAATATGCTGGATTTGGAATTTGAGTGTTTGGGTTATCGGTGCTAGGCATAGTAAGTAGTGGTGCTAGGTTTGAGCCATCGATGAAATCGGTTAAATCTTGTGAATTGAGAAGGGGTAGCAGCTGTGTTTTCCAAGCCAAATAATTTCTAGAATTCAACTTGATAGAAAGATTCAATTGAGTTGAAGAAGAAGAAGGTAGGGTTGAGGAGGAGGTGACGGGAATAAGTTGGGTGTTAGTATTTAATGTCATGTTTTTGTATTTTGTATTTTTTGAATATTAAGTTTATAGAGTACATCAGACTATAAATGATACAAGAGATAAGAGTTTGAGTATAAACTAAAGTGTAAAGCTAACAGAAGATAACTATGAAATAACTAAACAACAACTAGGATTTATTTTCTGTTGACAGCTCAATCAATTTATTGCCTATGCAAGTAAAGATGGTAATGTGTTGGTTTTCTCCCTACTGTCTAATAGCCTCCACCTTGTTAAATAGGGGAGTGGATTTGAAGTAATTCCATTTCTTTCTTACTTCTCTCAAATAATAATACTAACTAATTGTATTTAATTTTTTTTATCTCTATATGTTTTATTTAATAGAAATATTAATTAAAAAATAGAATTCTGAGCAATAAAATGTTATTTAATCTATTACTTATCTACTTGTTATTTGTACCACCTAATTTATTATAATTTAATTTGTTAGATACTATTTTTAAAAATATATTGTTTGTCATATAAAAAAAGAACTATATAAGATATGTTGGCAAGCTAAAAGAAAATTAACAAAAATGCAAACTCTAAAATAATGATATTTGAGAGGAAATCGATATGTAATAAGCAAGCATATATTTTGCAGTAAGAAAGAACCCAACTTCTATTTAAAATTGTTGAAAATTCAGATTATGTAAAACAATTTAACAAATATCGTAAAATATAGAGAAGTATGGTGTCGAATCCTCATTATAATGAGAAAATAGTTGTCAACAAATTTGCAAGAAAAATGGACATTGGAAGCGTAAGCTACAAGACCTAACAAATGAAGATTATATTAATATAAAATGCAACTATTTAGAACTATATTTTACTCTTAAAAAATTAATTGTCAAATATTAAATTAATGCACAAATTTATAAAATATAACTTATATTTGTTTAGCTATTTCAAATTTTTATTGTAAGATTATTTAAAAATGTTTATAATACATATTTTATATTTTTCTATTTTGGTTTGCCATTTATTATCTTCAAATCAAATATATATATTCATAACATACAAATGAAAAAAAAAACATAAAAATATATATTAAAAGAAGGGGAATTGATCTGGTCTATCCTCAACTTTGGACCAATTATCAATCTAATCATATTTTCAAAGTCATTTCAATTTGGCCTTCCAACTTTTCAATTTGTGTCAATTCTATCCAAATGACAATGAGCATAAGGCAGAGCTGAAGTGGCATTCCTACGTGGCTTAAGAGTGCCTGACATGGCAAAAAGCGTCTTACGTGGCCATCTCACATGATCAATTATATCCTCAACTTTTCAAGTTATGTCAAATCTATCCAGATGACAAATCGATTTTGAGATTTTTTAAAATTATATTCATAATTATTTAATTATGCATATAAAGACTATTTAGTTATAATTGAAAAATTAAAATTAATTGACTCAATTTAGTTTTTAGTGTTGAATTATGATAATAAATTATTTTCTTTTAAAATAAAACAAAATTATAAATTAATTTGAATTTTAATATTGTAAATATTTTTTAAGCATTAAATATAAAAATAAATAAAAAATAAATGACATTTTGAGTTGTGAAGTTCGAATTTTATCGTCGTTAATTTAAAGGGAAATGACTGGCCCCATTGTACAGTCCATCAATATTGAAGTCATATAACTTCTCTATTAAAAAAAATTAAAGTTCGCTTTAAACATCAAAAACTATATCAAAACACATGTTATGCCTAGATAATTTAAGAGCTATTAGTAGATTTATTTCATTTTAAGGTAAAAAATAAATTACTTTTCAACTTGTGGTTATTTTAACACAAATATTTAGTTTATGGTGATTTAGTAAAAAAAAAAAAGAAGAAATTAACTTTCAAATAGTAAAATAGAAAACGACAAACTTTTTTTTCTCATTTCTCCCAAAAAAACAAAAAACAAAAAACAAAAAATGGCTATCACATAGGCATCTTGCCATTTTCAATGGCTAGAAAGTCATTTTGCCATTGTAAATAGCAGGAGGCCTCTATCTCTTTTTTTTTTAATTACTAAAGATTCCTTTTATTTTTTATTTATTTTTATATTTAATCCTCAAAATATATTTACAATATTAAAATTCAAATTAATTTTTAATTTTATTTTATTTTTAAAAGAAAAATAATTTATTATCATAATTCAACACTAAAAACTAAATTGAGTCAATTAATTTTAATTTTCAATTATAACTAAATAGTCTTTATATGCATAATTAAAAAATTATGAATATAATTTTAAAAAATCTCAAAATGATCAACTGAGATGGTCATGTAAGACGTTTTTTACCATGTCAGACATTTTTAAGCCGCGTAGGAATGCCACCTTAGTTCTGCCTCATACCCATTGCCGTTTGGATAGAATTGCCACAAATCAAAAAATTGGAGGGCCAAATTGAAATGACTTTGAAAGTAGGATTAGATTGATAAATAATCCAAAGTTGAAGATAGACCATATCAAATTCTTTTAAAAAAATAATAAAAAATAGTTCGCGCAACGCGCGGATTCATAACTAGTTATAATATAGTCCAGAAGTGAAATAATTGGAATTTGAGGAGATGCATAATACTTTTCTTAGGATAATATTTATCCTCTATTATATAGTATATGTTATCCCTAATATAACAAAGTATACAGATTTACGGAAAAAGTATGAAATTATTTGGTATTTTAATATTTTTTTTAAGTAACTTAATATATTATTTGATAAATTAACCTACAAATATGACATGTTGTACTAAATTTTAATAAGTAAATAAGATTAACAATCAAGCAATTCTCAATAAGAAATCACCTGTAAGTGTTTTGAATTCTATATGTTGCATGTACAGAAATAATAATATTTGGGTAAAAAATAGACCTAAATTTTTGTAT
>CATIWM010109705.1:0-20001 GCA_949671775.1 Mallotus repandus | reverse complement strand
CATCCAAGACAGTTTAGACTCATCTGTAGGAGGATCATCAGTCAAATGACTATCCATAGAAATACTGAGCAAATATAACTCAATAGTTTGACTCCAATCAAGGTAGTTTGTACTATTGAGTTTATGTTCCGTAATTTTGGACACCATCGGAACTATATCAGGGACAACTATAGTCTTTTTATCAGCCATATTCACCACAAATTTCAAAACCACAAGACAGGAGGCATAGCCTATCAATAATATAATTAAATAAAGGAGGCTTAGCCTGCCAAGTTAAAATAATAAAACTAATAAGGCGGTCAAACCAGCCAATAAACGAATAAAATAGACGGTGAAAAACCAGCCGTATAAATAAAAAAAATAAATAAATAGGACACTGTTTTTTTTTTTTAAGAAAATAAGTTCAATAAAAGAAAATAAAAAAGCTCTAATTTACTCGTGGCTTAAGCCACTAAAATGAGAGTATATCTAATTGATTATTAGCCTCTACAATTGTTTCTCTTAACCTTAAACAAACTTTCTCGCCAATAAAGTCGAGCTAGTACCACAGAAAAGGCTAAAGATAGCTGCGATACTTCTATTTCAAATTCCTCAAGCAAGCAGCAAGGAATCAAGGCACCATGCAATCAGACAGCAAGGAATCAAGGCACGTCGATCGGAGCAGATTCCTGCGACAAATGCTCCTCCCTAGACTGGCAGTGGCAACCAAAGGCTCTCCAAAGGTGATGACCTGAGTTTAATAGTCACCTTTCACTCACACCGAACAGCCCAGAATTTGATTTTCTTAACCCCAGAAAACCACCAGCTCTGATACCATGTAATCAAAGAGTAAAATATAGAAATGAGAAGCAAAGATTTCTCTCTTTTGTTTATCAAATGTACAAACATATATATAGACAAGTATGTAGCTAGAAAGTCTTCTGCAATGGCTAAAAAGTCAGTTATACAAGTTGTAATAGTCTGACTGTCAGAGCCCTTCAGTCTGACAATCAGACTGTAACATTACAATCTGTGATTACAGTCTATAACAGTTTTCATGCTTTTTCTTCATCAGCATCCTCAAGTAACTTTTGCTGTCAAATCTCTACTTTCTTCTTTTGAAAAAATCTTCTCTACCATATTATCACTTGATAGATTTTTTTTCTATTGAGCAATTTCTCTTCAATTTTCTGTTCATTCTTTTGTTGGTGGCCTCTTCAACAACAAGAAAACTCCTCCTTTAAGAGTAACTTTCTCCTTGATTTTTCAATTTCTTCAAATATTTATGTGAGAGCATCTCATCATTGATTAAATTCTTAAAAACACTTGTAGCCCTTCGACAAAGGCATAGAAATTTGAGCAGTTTTTAGGCATGCAAGGTCCTTCAAACAATATTTCAATTTATGGACTTGAAGGTCTCCTAACAATTTCAGTTCAAAGACTTGATAGTCTCATGCAAATCTTCAATTTAAAGATCTGTTGGTCTATGTTCAAAATTTTGCTTTGGTTGTCTTTGAACATAGTCATGCCCTTTAAGAAGAGTTTTTGTAGCTTTAAATGACCAGTAAATGTCCTTCTCATGGGTATTTCAGTTTAAGGACATGTTGATCCTTCAAGGATCATGGTTTTGGTAACTCAATGCATCGGAAATTTCCTTTTTGTTGGGAAAACAGGACGGTCAAAACATGGTCTGAAATCATTTTTTCAAAGACAATTTTGAGGTAAATTTTCAATTTTTTTGACTTGTTACTCCAATTTAAACATGTTTTTCTTCTCTTTTTTTCAAAAGCATGAATTCAAAACTCAAAAAAAAAAAAAGGAAAGACACGGAACTGTCAAACATGAATGAAGCCATGCTACATCTTGAACGAAAACATGAAAATTTGAAAGTAATTTTCAAGCTTCTCAATGACATTTCAAAGACATGATTTGTAATATAAACAGGCCCCTCAAAGATCACTGGAGATATGATGTCACTGTTGGATCTAGGGAGGAAGAATAGAAGAACATAAACATGAAAGAAATAGCAACAGAAGTTTATAACAAGATTTTTTTTTCTTCATTTTCTTACTTCCTTTTTTGAATATATATGTATACATTTTGTTATAGCAGCCTCCTTTTTTGAATATATATGCCAGAAATGTGATTCATCAAGTGCACTAGAGCATGCTTGCATATGAGAATTTTTCCATTCCAAGGGAAAAGCTTCTATCTTGCATCTTGAGAGTGATGAGTTCATTATCATATGGATCAATGATTGTGCATGTTTTTTTGTGGAAGTGCTTGTGTCCTTGAAATAAGAATCAGCATTCTTTTTACTTAATTCTAATCACATTACTTAGATATATCATGATTGAACTCTTAAACAAAAATCTTAGCAACTCTAACAAAGAATTAAAGTTGGAGTGGCCAAAGCTCATGTGTCGGAAATGTGATTCATCAAGTGCACTAGAGCATGCTTGCATATGACAATTTTTCCATTCCAAGGGAAACCTTCTTTCTTGCATCTTGACTTTTTTCTTGCATCTTGAGAGTGATGTGTTCATTATCATATGGATCAATGATTGTGCATGATCTGTTGTGAAAGTGCAAGTCATAGTTTCTTTCTAGCATTTTTCCAACACTTCTACAAATTTTGATTAATATCTTGCACATATAACACATTAGGAATGAGTTTAATACTTGATGGAGTGCTGACCCAGTGTTTCCCTTTCCTTTGTCTCCTGCATATTTTCTCTGTGCTACTTTTACTCTTAAAAGTGTAGCTTGTATCCAGATATCTGAACACGTTAGCATTATTGGCCACATCAGTGCAACACTTCAACAAATTTTGATAATATCTTGCACATATAACACATTAGGAATGAGTTTAATACTTGATGGAGTGCTGACCTCAGTGTTTCCCTTTCCTTTGTCTGCTGCATATTTTCTCTGTGCTACTTTTACTCTTAATGTGTAGCTTGTATCCAGATATCTGAACGTGTTAGCATTATTGGCCACATCAGTGCACACCCACTATCAATCAGCCAAGATTCTGGACTTGCATTTGTTACATAGCAAGTGGCTACAAAGAGCTGCTTTTCTTGCCTTTTTATGTTGTTGCTCAGTTAGTTGTGCTATCTGTTCTTATTGATTTGCGTTATTTTTGCCCACTCTGTCAATATGTCCAAGCTGATTGCAAATGGTGCATTTGGCATTTGGCTTCCATCAACAATAATTTTTAGAGTGGCTCTTCTTCTTGCATTATGGACATAGAGGATACTTTCTTCTTCCTCCATTTTTGTTGTTTCCTTCTATCTTCTCTGTACCTTTGCCGTTTCCAAATTACTTACTTCTACTACTGCTTGGTTGTTGCTTGTAGCTTTGTTTTGCTTGAAGTGCTCTTGTTATTTCTTGACATCTGATTGCTCTTCCCTGGTCTAGTTCTTGCGAAGAGTTGACAAATGTTGTCAATGTGATTCAAGAAAGGTCTCTAGAATCTTCTAAAGAAGAGATCTTGGCTTCAAACCTCTCTAGTAGGCTGACTGAGACTTTCTTCACAACTCTGCAATCCAAAAGCTCCTCTCCAAGTAATTTGATTTGATTTGCCACTTTCATCAACCTATCAGCATAATATTTGATAGTGTCAGTCTCCTCCTTTTCAATACTTCAAACTCCCTTCTCAAACTCAGTCTTGCATCCTTTATGTCTTGTCACTACCACCAAACTCCTTAAGCTTGTTTCATGCCTCTTTTGGAGTCCTATTACATGCTATATTCCACCGGGCAATGGATGAGTTACTTGATTACGTCAGTATGTACTAAATTATTTAGATCTTCTAAAATTAATCTAGAACTAAAGCAAAATGCTAATACAGCAACACAAGATCATTATAAACATTTTAAACAAAAAGGACATACCGAAAAAGTAGCAATTTTCTGTCACAATCTTTCTGTCATTCTGCAATACAGCTCTGGCTTTGGGTATGTTGAGCATGTAAACAAATTCCCATGAATAAGCTGTAAAATCCGTGCCTTAGAAGTGAATGTGATGACAGATTATGGACTCAACCAAATGTAGTGTGAAGTTTCCCTTCACCTATTTCACAAGTCCAATAAGAATGATAGTAATAAACCAATAAAGGCCATTTGAATTCCTATATGGTAGTGTTGCTATGCGTGGTTGCCTAACATTTTACTATCCTCGAGTTTTCAAATAGAGTTCTTTTCCTTTTAATTATTTTATTTCAACTATTACTATTGGGTAGGCTATTTGGTCTAACTATCTTGTGCATTCTTTAGGCATTTCCAAGAGATTCTCCTTTAGCCATAGATATGTCAACTGCCATTCTCACTTTATCTGAAAATGGTGATCTTCAAAAGATTCATGACAAGTGGCTGGCAAGAAGAGTGTGTAGTTCTGAGAGCTCTGAGTCTGGCTCGGAACAGCTTCAATTACAAAGCTTCTGGGGGCTTTTTCTCATCTGTGGGATTGCTTGTTTTGTTGCTCTCTTTATCTATTTTTGCATGATGTTACGTCAGTTCAGCCGGCACTTCCCTGAAGATTCAGATCCTTCTATCCGTACTAGCTCTCGTTCTAGACGTATTCAAACATTCTTATCATTTGCTGATGAGAAAGCAGATGAATGGAAGAGCAGGTCAAAGAGAAAACGCGGGGATGAGTTATCAAATGACTATGCAAAGGAAGATGAATCAGTTGATGGATCTGGGAAAATCCAAAGGGACATTTCTCAAGAAAGGCACAACAGTGATGCTTGGCTTCGTTAATAGTTGCTGTCAGTTCTGATTATATCCAAGAATTCTATGGGTAGCCACTATAGCACCCTTATGTAATGAGCCGTGGTTAACAACATAATATGCAAAATGGTCTGCTGTAGGGGTTTCAACTTGCTCAGTTGTCTGTAATGTATAAGCAGTGAAGCAGCCAGCCGGTCTGCTGTATGTGAATAGAAACATGAAGCAATCATGAATGTATAACAATGAAAACAACCATTCTCTATTAATTATGGCATATAGAACTGGCCTGATATTTTCTCTTGGTTTATGCATTTATCCCTTAAAGTGTGTTTGGATTGAGGTTAAAAGTGGTTAAATGTTACTCATGTAATGCATTAACCTCCCTTTTAACCTTGTTTGAAAAACTCAAAAATATTAAAGTTCACAGTTATTCCCCCATTAACCGTTTTTTATGTATTTTTTGTTAACCTAGTTGGGGTAGGGTAAAAGCCTATAAAAATTTATTTTATTAATTATTTTATTTTTCTATTATTTTATGTTTATTTATAATTAATTTTCTTCTTAATTTTTTTATATTAATGAAAAGTAAATCAAATCTAAAAAAATGTATAAATTAATTTATTATCTATTTTTTCTGCGTAGGAATGTCTAAATGTATATTATGTAACTTTATTTTTATGAAAATTTTTAATTATTTGATTTTTTTTTAAAATAATTTTATTGTTTATGAAAAATTAATAATTTATGTATTTATTTATATCATTTTAATTATTTCATATATATTAACAGTTTTTTTTTTAAAAAAATCAATTATACAACTTATATATTACCCTTTACTTAGCAAACAAATTTAACAATTTAACTATTAAACCTATTAATCCAACGCACCCTTAACCTAATTTTCGTGCAGTTGTATTCTAAATTAGCAGACTTTAGTTGTATTCTAAATTTGCAGACTTGAGTTGATAAAACAGATTCCCAAGTTGATGAGCCATCATTAGCACCACAAAACTCGTTTATTTCCTCCAAGCGCATCAGGAAATTTTGGAGAAACGTAGTCTTATCTCTAAAAAAAAAAAGAGATTTTATGCTGAAGATTGACAACAAATTTCCCAACTTTTTCCAAAAACGATGTCCTATCAAATAAATTTTAGCATAGATTATCAATAGCTAAACCCAATAAACAAACCATAAGAAAGAATCAATGAAGAATGTTGGATTGGAATCTGAAAATAAAATTCCTAATATATTTTTGCACTCATAGCCCAGCATGACATGAAAGTTATTGTAAAAGTTTCAACTTGGAGGAAACAAAAATGAAACTTGGAAGAACATATAAAACCAAAACCAACAATGGAAAAATATACACATATTTTCTTTCTACAAAATTATAGTTCCTATTTTCCCATGCCTAAAAGAAAAAGAGAAAAAATACTAAATGACACAACAAATAGAAGTACAGTCAAAAGCTCTGAATTCAAAATATCAGTTGTCCTTCCCGGCAGCAGCCTGCCTTGCACCAACAGAAAAGAACTCGGTTATTACTTCAAGAGGCATTCCTTTGGTTTCTGGAACCTTCAAGTAGACAAATGCCAATGATATGACGCACACAACTGCATACAAACCAAAAACACCAGCAAGACCAATTGATTTGAGCAAAACTGGGAGTGAATAGGTAACAATTATGTCACCGATCCAAAATGTAAGTGCACATATGGCAATGCAGAGGCCACGGACTCGAGTAGGGAAGATCTCAGAACAGAGTATGTTAGGAACTGGACCAAATCCCATAACAAAGCAACAGAAATAGACTATAACACTGGCAGTTGAAACAGATGCATTCACAACACTGCCCAGATTCACTGCATTTCCAAGAACAAGGACAAGCAGAGATACTATCAATACAGGGATCGTGCAAAGTAACAAACTCCTGCAAACAAAACAAATGATTAAGAATCAGAAGTGAAAAATGGTGTGTTAAATTAAGCCCAGTCTAAAATCGTTCTAAACAGCCTCTCCACAACAGAAAAAAAATATATATTCAAATAAAGTCAGATGTACTATGTGTCCCCGGTTTGATATGAGGATCCTGTATGACCATGATTATTGGCTGTTTTCAAGGTTTGCTACACTCAACTCCCTTAAACAATTTTTGAGCCAATAAATTATATATATATATATAACTGCAAGACATTGGTATGCAACTAAATGGTGATTAAAGCAGTGTGGAAAACCTCATCCTAAATCATCGCAATCAAAATGATTTCCTCTGACACATCTATCACAAACACACTTACTCTTTAGGGATAAAGCATATCAGTTGAATAACCTTATTCGATGAAGCAGTCAAATTGTCCATAAAACAACGTTTAAGCATTCTTTATCTACCGAAAAATTCCCATGATGTCAATGTATCTTTATGTGTGTAAAAGTGAAACCGCATGCAAAATATACCTCTAAGAATAGGCTAAAGTTTCCTACTGCTCCAAAATAGAACAAGCTACTGAACCCAATGCCAACTCATTCTCAGGAGTCAGGACAGAAATCAACCAATGATGGATACAATAAATTGCTACCTGACAAACCTATCTGACTTCCTGTTCTAATCGAATGGAGACATGAAATTGCCATCAGAAAGAAAGGATGAAACAGATAGTCCTCAAAGATTTGTGGGTTTAACTTTAATGCAAGTAATCTCAAGCCAACAGCCCAAAAACACAATTAAATTTTGCTTATTTCTTGTTTCTGAGATTTTAATGACTAATAATGCCTGGAGAAGATTCTAAGGGGATAGAAATAACAGTAGTGTAAATACCTTCTTCCAGAGATATCCATGAGCCTCATGGCAACAGCTATACAGGGGAGCATTAACAATGTTGTAACCGCACTAATAAGTAGAGATGCAGAAGCAGAACTGATGCCCATGTTTGAAAGAAGGATTCCAACACCTGCCTGCTCGAGAATTTGAGGAGTATAATAGAGGACACCATTTATGCCGGAGAACTGCATGAACATGCACAAAATTCTTTAGTAGCAGACAAGTATAGCAAAAACATAACACACTTTAAATACCTCAATCGCAAAGTAAATATACCTAAAAATTGCAGTACAAATATTAAATGATTTTATAATAAGGACTAATGATAAAAAAAATAATAATAATTTTGCGAATTTGCAATATTGTCCAAATCTCTAATTTTTTTTTTTAAATTCTACCAAATTTTCACTTTTTAGTTGCAATTCCAATCAACCTAATATAATTGATTTCAATTACTCATCCTTTAACAATGTAGTGCCATAGTAGTCAAAATTAATACCATTTTACTCTCATTTGTGTCTTTAATTTTTTTAAAGGATTAAAATGTTTCATAACTCATATTTTGAATATTTCAAAACTTCATAAATTTTAAACTTGGCATTTTAATTAAGATCTAATTCATGTCATTTATAAATGCTAATAGCATTAACACTAAAAAAAATAAAGTATTAATTTCATAAAAATGATGGTCATGTTAGCTAGAGCACATGCAATTAAAATTATATGTATTATATTGGTTATAATCACACTAAAAGGTAAAATTTAGTAAGAATTGTGAAAATTAAAAGATTTCGTCAAAATTGTGAAAATACAGTTTTCTTTTTTAATCATCAGGCCAAATTATGGGAGTCTAGAGGTGTGACCCATAGATATGTTAGAATCTATTAATAAAAGCTAATGGAAAGATTTGATGACCTGATTTTAAAAGAAAAAGTGTTTATTTGTCTCAAAAAAAAAAATCATTATTGTCAAATGTAACTATCAAAGCATATTTTAGTGACAAAATTTGGCCATATCCCAAAAACACAGATGACTCATCCCAGGACTAATGCATTGTGGGTAGTTTTGAAATAGATATGGATTAGATAAAATGCTGAGATCACATTGAATTGCAGTAAGTTTGTTATCATTTTTTGTTTTTATTTTCTTATTTATGAAAAACTAAAACCTATTTTGTGCTTTCTATTAATTTTTTTCTCAATTTTTTTTTAACATGGGAGGTTTAATTTAAATGAGGGGAAGATGGAAGAAAACAAAAAAAGAAAAAAGCACGGAAAAGAGGGAAAAAATACAAGAAGATAGGAAGAAGAAGGGTGGTTTTTGGAGGGGGGAATAAGAGGTGAGAAGGAGAGAAAAAAGGAGAAACATTACAAAATAAAATAGTGAAAACATCATCTAGTGGGTTTTTAAAAAGTTTAATGCTACTAAACAGTCTGTAAAACGAGCTAATTTAACTTTTTCATTTGAAAAAATAAATGATAAACAAAAAACGATAACAATAACAAATTCCCTTTAAGCTTCTGCGTTTTTCAAGAAAATATGAGCTCCAATTAAACAACACATGCAAACCAAGCTTCCCATTATTGTAGCCAGATAACCAATGTCAAATTTCATTGATCCCTATCATCATTTACTGCTTTCATTCAATGTGCCAATATGCATAAGTAAATATAATCCATGAGCGATTCATAAAGTTCTTAATGACCCAGAAGAAAATAAGCACGGTGGCCTCCAGTATCAAAACAATTTATTAGTCATATTGCGATTACAAACAATGCATAGAGCAACTTGCACAAAACCCGTGTGCTATTCAAAACTCCTAAATGGGAGGGGGAAAAAATCAAAGCAGAAACTAAAAGAATTATATTTCCTGCCAAGATATGAAAAGGGAATGACAGATGGTTAAACTGACATAATATTGTGAATAATAGCAAGCTAGCAGTGTTTTAACTTTATCAGAAAAAAGAAAACTGAAAACATATTGGAATTTTTATTTCTTACCTGCTGAAGTATTTGAATTCCTACCCCAACAACCAATGCATGCTTGACTCCCGGTTCAAAAAGATCAATCCAACTAGGACCTTTAGCTGCAGTTTCAGATGGGTGAATCATAGCTGGTCCAACTGGATGCTGATTGATGAGATCCTTGGAATAAAGAGCTGGTTGACTAACCAACGCAGCAGCCTGGATGAATTCACCTTCTGGAAGGGCATCACCACCATGCAGAGATACCAAAGATCCGCGCCGAGAACCAGGGACTCCTTCTTGATGCAAATAAATTCTTTTGAATCCTCCTTCCTTCTTTCCATCTTGTCCTTCCCTCTCAGACCATTTCCAGGCCAACTGCCAGCCACCACCAATCCCAGTGCTGCCAACTGGCTCTCCAGCATTTCCTTGCATAAGGCTGCCATGTCTCATGCTTGAAAGGCTTCCATGGGCAGGTGGAACCATGTCCTTGTCCATGCTTGTCGTCTGACGTGAAATTAATGGACTCTGCAAATTATCATCAGAATCACCACCCCCAGCATCAGATTGATAATCCTCAACATCCCTGGTTTGGCTCTCCACATCCGACTCTTCATTTCTAGTCTGATTCCCCCCCACACTAAACATGCTGCCAAAGTGTGGGAAAAGCATACTTCTCATGCTTCCTGTCTCAGGGAGTTTTTCATGTACACTGCCAAATAAGGTGACAAGAGGATCCATGAGAGGCACGCTCTGGTTTGCCATGCTTCCACGCCGAGACACAAGGCCAATAGTGCTCTGCCCAGTAACAGGCTTGGCAATCCAGCTGAGACCTTCTTCAGGCCCATATAACTTCACATGATCTTTGTCTGAAGATATATCTTGGTCGTCAATGACCTCATTGGCTGGGCCAATTATGTATTCCTCTATTGAAGTTTCACCCCCAACACCGAGTCCTTCAACTAGTAAAGCCATCTCACCTGTCCATCATCTAAACAAGGTCAGCGTTACCCACATGATGCTTCTTTATTATCAAAGCCACATCAATATCAAGCCAAAATCAAGTAATAAGAGCTTTCCCACACTGTCCTAAAAGGAAATATAACCAGAATGTTACTACGATGTAGATGTAGACAAAACAGTGAAGTTAGAGACCACACACAACAAAAGAGAACAAATAACAATTAGACATAATTCATATCTAAATCATCTATATTTGTTGCAGTAATATTTGATATAAAAATAGACATGTGATATTTTACCAAAACTAGTACGTGAACACAAAGCCTGGTTATCAATGGCATGCCAAAAAGATGCAAACATGGGCAATGAAGGAGAGATAGGAAGGCCACTCCTGCACCATGAACCTGCTCCCCCATCCTAACCTCTATTTGTTACTATTGTTTGCTTCCGCTGGGTGTCACCCTCTTCTGTTTCCTCGTTACCATGCGAAGTATTTCACAAGGCATACCACATCAAAGAAAGACACACGGCACTAATGAAAGAGAAAACACAGTGATACGCATTTTCTCATTGTTTTGACTATTGCATTTATTCTGTGTCACTTTAGCACCTGAAATCTGTTTTGTTATCACTTGAGTCCTATTCCAACTAATATCATAAATTCTTTCAGTATAGTGACTGGGATGGCACGTTGATAAGCCATAAGAAAAAAAAAATAAACACATCTCTAATGATGCTTGTATGTCCCGAGGTTAAAACAGAACATAAAAAAGATCTGTAATGTAACCGTCAATATAAGCGTCACATTTAGAATATTTATGCAATAGTTAACTTTATGCTAAACAGATTCCTCATAGGTACAATAATCATAGAAACATAAATGAAAAATACCTTGCAAACTAAATGTATACCAAGGAAAGAGAAGTAGAAAACCATTCTTGACAGCAAAAAAGTTTTGAAGCATAAAGTGGGGCATAACCATATATAATACAATATCTAAGGCAAAATCATGATAAGTCATCTAAATTCAATGACATCTATCAGCCCATTTAATCAACTAAAGGTAAAGCAATTAGAAAAGGTGCTCGCACATATATTTGTCAAGCAGATCAACCATTGAAGAACTGACCAACTATGATACCTAAAGCATCAAGGAATAAACGTAGTTCTCCAATAATAAAGAAAATAAAGCTTCTTAGTGCAATATTAAAACATAAATTGTGTTGCTATTTATAATACTGAACTGAACTATATATATGCATAACAATTGCTTTATTGGTTAAGCATATCTGCCATTGAAGAACTGCCCAACTATGATACCTAAAGCATCGACGAACAAATCTAGTTCTCTACTAATAAATAAAATATAGCTTCTTAGTGCAAGCTAAAAACATAAACTGTGTTGCTATTTATGATAGTGTACTGAACTCTACATATATATATGTGTGTGTTTGTGTGTGCATTCCAACCAATTGCTTTATTAGTCAAGCAGCTCTGCCATTGAAGAACTGCCAAACTATGATACCTAAAGCATCAATGTAAGAATGTACTTCTCTGCCAATAAAAAAAATAAAGATTCTTAGTGCAAGCTTAAAACATAAATTGTGTTGCAAATTAACACAATTAATGATAGTAAACTAACTTTTCTTCCAGATTAAAAGAGAGCAGCTACATGTATCAAATCCCCTTTCTCTAACTACTGCAATTAAATTTAAGCTTTGTATTTGTTGAGCATTAATTGAATCTATCATCATCAAGTTAATACAAAAAAAGATTCCACATATATGATAACATGGCAGCATATTCAATGAGTTATTATATAATCTACACTGGAAAAAAAAAACTGAAATGTTGAACAGAATGATGATTGCTCCAAAAGCACAAATCAATTAGACTTCATGCATATAAAAAAAGCTCTGGAAGACTAGTATTGATGCAGGAGCATCCAATTTCTATTCAATTTAGGATTAGAATTCAGACTCGTATTAGGATTATATTTCAGCTTTCCTTCGCAAATTAGGATATTTCAGCTTTTTTTATTCCTTTAGGCTTTATGTTTTCTTGTTTAGTTTTCTTCTTTTATTAGTATTCCTTATTCCTTCAGGATTTACTTTAACTATAAGGGTGCCTGCAGAGAGTTTTATTCATTGTATTTTTTCTAACTTAAATTATAATAATAATTTAGAGGTTGTTAATTCTAATTATTTTCTATTGTTCCAACCTAATCATCTACTCTATTTCTCCTGCTGCGCTAAGTCGTACTAGAGCGAAAAAGATCTAAATTACTTTGTCTCTTTTTTCAACTCTAACCAACACTTGGCCAAGGAAGAAGAAGAGGTAGAGGCAATCAGCCTCAACAAACTGAGTTGGCTGAATTGCAAAGGAAGGTAGAGGATTTGACCTGGATTGTACAAGCCTTGCAGTGTCAAGAACCTGTGAAAGGGCCGTATAGAGAATCTGAAAGGTGACCACAAACAACTCGAGAATCTAGATCTTGAGGTTGATGAAGAACTTGAGGATGTGAACTTTTTTCATGAAGCTAGACCTACTAATCACGCGGCACAAGGTGGATTGGAAAAGCAATTACAACATGCTCTCAATTTAAATGGTGGAGGAATCAAGGTTGAAGTAGCTGATTCTCTTGGCAAGTTACATGCAGAGGATTATTTAGATTGGGAAGCCAATTTAGATTATTATTTTGAATGGAAGCCTTTGGAAGAGAATCGAAAAGTGCTATTTGTGAAGCTTAAATCAAAGGCAACTGCACTTCAATGGTGAAAGAGAGTTGCAGAGCAACATGCTCGACAAGGCAAGCCAAAAATCAACACTTGGAAGCATATGAAGGCTAAGCTGCCTGCTGATTATACAATGGAGTGTACGAGAAGTTCCATTGTTTAAAACAAAATAACATGTCCCTTGAGGAGTATACTGCAAAATTCAATAACCTGTCCATACGGGTTGGCTTATCCAAGAGCAATGAACAAATTACTTCTTGTTACCGCTCTGGTTTAAATAACTCCATAAGAGATGAGATGAGAGTGGTTTGTTTGTTTAATCTCGAAGATGCATGTCAATATACTCTATCTGCTGAGAAAAGAGTTACATATTATATAGTTAGGAAGTTTTCATATGGCAGATTGGAAAAACAATGGAGGAGCTGAATGTGGTTATCAAACAACTCAGCAAAACTATAGAGGGGCTGCTGCAATAAATAAAAACAGTGAAGGCTCATCCAATGTTGAGAAGACCCATAAAGGCAAAGGTATAGTGCCTTATGGTGGACAAAATAATTTTGGTTCATCATCAACCAAAAGAGGCAGCTACTCTCAAGTTCAATGTTTTACTTGCGGAGAGGAAGGACACACTTTGTTCACTTGTCCACGACGGTGAGTGAACCTATCAAAATTCGAGGAGTTAGAACTAATCTTTGACGACTATGATGAAGAGATACAAGAAGTTGATCTTCAACCAGCACAAGGTGAGTCCTTGATAATACAAAAAGTAATGAATACAATGATTAATGGCGGAGAAAAAGATTGGAGGAGGCGCAATATTTTTCACACACGTGTTGCTTGTGAAGGCAAGGTATGTGATTTTATTATTGATGGAGGGAGCATGAAAAATATCATATCAAAAGAGGCTGTGAACAAATTAAAGCTTCCCACAACAACACCCTTGTCCTTGCAAAGTGGACTGGTTAAAGAAAGGGCATGAGATACCGGTTACTTCTCAATGTTTAGTGAAATTCACTACTAAGGATGAAGCTTTATGTGATGTTGTTCCAATGGATGTTAGTCATATTCTAGTTGGAAGACCAAAGCTGTATGACCATGATATGGATCATGAGACAAGACCAAATACTTACTCTTTTAAAAAGAATAACAACAGGTGTGCTATGCATTCTCTCAAAGAAGAGGCAAAGCAAATAATAATTTGAAGTTCAACAACCAGCAAATCCAACAAAATTAATGGATATTTGTGTGCTGAAAGGTTTGAAGCCGAAAGTAGTGAAGTAAGGGTTATATAAGCTTTAGTAAATAAGCTAGTAGAGAGTAGTCAAGCTGGAAAGTCGCCTTGATATGCTATTGAAATTTAACATTTATTAGAGGAATATAAGGAGTTAACTATCAAGACTGTACCGAAGAGTTTGCCACCTTTAAGAAGCATTCAACATGCAATCGATTTGGTGCCAGGTGTGTCTTTACCAAATGTGCCCACGTATAGAATGTCTCCTATGCAACGAGCCGATATACAAACACAAGTTCAAGAGTTGCTGGAGAAAGGGTTTGTTGGTACACCACCTCCTATTGAAGCTCAATACCACAGTTGCCGTTGTTCAAGAAGTTTTAGATGTCAGAGGTTCAGTCTAGGTATGGCAATCCCTATAGGCGAATCTCGGTGAAATGGCTAGGCAAAGAAGCAAATGAAAGCACATGGATTACTGAAGACAAATTGAAACGAGTTGATCCAGCCATTCATGAGGAATTTGTTAAGGCTTACTCGTAAGAACTAAGTTTTTTTTTTTTCAACCTGAGAAGATTGATGCAGAAGCATCCAATTCCTATTCAATTTAGGATTATAACTCAAACTCAGATTAGGATTATATCTCAGATTTTTCTTATTCCTTAAGGCTTTATATTTTCTTGTTTAGTTTTCTTCTCTTAATAGTATTCCTCACTCCTTTAGGATTTACTCCAACTAGAATAAATAAGGGTGCCTGTAGAGAGTTTTATTCATTGTATTTGTTCTAATTTTAATTATAATGATAATTTAAAGGTTGTTAACTCTAATAATTTTTTATTGTTCCAACCTTAATCATCTATTTTATTTCTCCTGTTGTGCCAAGTACCCTTAAATGCAGCATATATGTGTATGTATATATATGA
This sequence comes from Mallotus repandus, assembly GCA_949671775.1. NCBI lineage: Eukaryota > Viridiplantae > Streptophyta > Magnoliopsida > Malpighiales > Euphorbiaceae > Mallotus > Mallotus repandus. Next base: position 4,654 of record CATIWM010109705.1, on the reverse strand, counting down.
ATTTTTTTTAAAACTAAATTAATTTATTCTATTTTTTGATCTGCATATTATGTTTGATGAAAGTCTCTGCACACATTTTTCTCTACAGGTAAGTTCTACAAATCCTTATGGACCAAAACCAATGAGAAGTTCTTAAAGACAATACCATACTCTATTCTGCGAAAGTGGAACTATTGACTAATAATTCCTAGAAATTACATGTTTGATGAACTGTCATTAGGCATACTAAACCAGACTTGAAAAGTCAAAGCCCAAGCATGAAAAAAAAAAAAGCATAATTTCAAAGACATAAAGCAGAAGAACTAACCAGATACATCTTCCCTGCCACGAAGCCTCTGCAATACCTTCTTGGCCTCATGCATTCGTCCTTTACTCACCAGCCACCTTGGAGACTCAGGCAAGTAGAATATAGTCAAAGCCAAATAAATAACAGAGGGAACAAAAAGGACTCCAAGCATCAATCTCCAACTCGGGGCTGTTGTTAAGGACATCCCAAACACCATACAATAAGAAAGAAACATGCCACCAGATCCAGTGAACTGTGGAAGAGTATTTAATAAGCCCCTAATCTCAGGTGGTGCAGTTTCAGATATGTAAACTGGCACAAGAGTGACTGCCAAACCAACTCCAAATCCATCTAAAAGCCTTGCCAACAGTAGAATATAAACATTGGGGGACCATAACATCACAATACCACTAAGACAATATAGTACTGACGAGATAATTAACATAGGACGGCGGCCTAGCCAGTCTGATATGGCTCCAGAACACATAGTTATCAAAGTGGCTCCAATCAGTGACATAGCCACAATCAATCCTTCTATAGTTGGTTCACTTTCCAAATTAAATTCTCTCTTTATGTACAAAACAGCCCCTGCAGCCAAAATAAAAAGTGAAAAGAGAGATCTTATAAATCTACGAATTAACAGCCACAAGAAACAAGCTTTAATTTCTAAAGCACCAAATGGTGGAGTCAACAATACATCAAATATAAATTATCCCACAGCAAAAAGATGCAACTTTAATTAATTAAAAATAAAAATACATGAAACCGATTCAAGCCTTGACAGAGAGAAACAAAAACATAACAAGGGAGAAGATTACCTGCGATGGTTGCATTATCCCAACCTTGCAATAAGTTGCCAACGGCAGCAGCAACAGCCACAAGCACAGCTCCGCTCATGTTCCAAGGTACCCAGGAAACCAACACGCTAAATACAAATGACCACTTGACAAAAACACACCTGAAAGAAAGACAGAACGAACCAAGATTCCCAGACCAAACAATTAAAACATTTGCTGTTCACCTAGTTAAATAACAACAAAAATTAAAGTAGTTTGATCTCTTTAGTACTGGGCAGAGAGAACAGGATCAGTTGATAGGATATCATAAAACAAAAACCGATGTAGGCATCGAACAAAACAAACTCAAAGGATACAAACAAAAGGAAAGAAAAACCAGAGGTACAAATCTCACAAGAAAACAAAAGAATTGGTTACAAAATAATCAATTACCACGATGAGGAAGCAAAAGAGGCAGAACCGTCTAACGGGTCCTTTCAGGTATCACCAGATGCAGAAAGAGCCATTACCTTTCTCTGCAAAATGCAATCACTTGGTGGCGTCAAAAAAGATGGTGGTGGGGTACAACTATGAAATGCAAACGGTTAAGCAGAAGAAAGAAAAAAGAAAAATATTTCTTTTCAGCAGGAGAAAAAGGCCAAAGAGAAACAGAGGTAAAGCCTTTGCGACTAAGACACCTGCCCTTTAAGCCCCACTCTCAGCCCTGCAGGTCACCACACTCCTCAGATTGCACTTGTATATCACACTCACTATCACCACCAGTCACACCCGATTTTCCTTTTCATCACCAACCAAATAAACATACAATTAACAACAGTAAAAAGAAATGGGTGATCAATAATATTAAATTTCAAATCAAAAAAAGGCAAAAAAAAAAAAGGATTAAAAAAAGGAAAAGCAAAGGGTTTAAGAAGAAGATTCTCTACTGCTGGGCATATATTTATTGGTTGTTTATGTATATAAAAAGGGAGAGAAAGTTAAACAATAATAAAAATAAAAATAAAGAGCAATAATGGAGAAGAGTCCAGGGAGGATGACAGGGATGAGTCCAAGATCTAATGTGTCAACTGACTCTGCAGATTGGAATCTTGTGATTAAACTATTTGGTTTTGCTTTGATTTCAACCCATTAATAGTAACAACAATTTTTGCCTTCTTAATAAAAATTTCCTTCTCCTTGTTTACTTTTTTTTTTTTTTTTTCCAATTCCTCAACTCAAAGTTGTAGTTTTCAGCACCCTTACGTACGTTGGATGGCAGTGGTACCGCTGGTACACGAGGCTCCCTTGATCATGGAATATACCTTTTTTTTTTTTTTCTAATGAATACAAATAAATAGCATAACATGTATTTTAAGTAGGAAAAACACGAAGATTAAAATATCTGAATTGAACTAAATAATTGGATCAAAAATTTCTAAATCTGGATTGGACGGTTGATTTTTTTATTTTATTCAGATCAAATTGTACTGTAAAAAAAATTTTGGTACAGTTTTGGATATTTATAAATATTTGAATTGAGCATTGGATCTAATTAAATCTAATTGTACTGAACCGTATTGCACCGAAATAACTGAAATTTATTTCTTTATATATTTATAAGTAGACATGTGCCAACGCAATGCGCTAGTAATTTAAAATATGAATAAAGTATTGTATAAAAATATTTTAATTTCTAAGAAATAAATTGAGAGATGCAGTGAGAAAAGAAATCACATCTTATGTTACAATTTGAAAAATAACTGAAATTTTCTATTTAATCATTTTTTCTCCCTCTTAATATGAACAAACAGACAAATAACTAAAATTTTTTAACTTTCATGCAACAATGTTATGTATTTTAGTGGTATTAAAATTATGAAAGAAAAGTACAAAATGAAGATAAATTCAATTAATTGTTTTAGTTATTATTGAAAATAAAATTGAAGTTGATTTAATAATATTTATACCTTCTCAAGTTACCAAGAACATTGAACTTCATCATAACCATTAGAGATTTTTAGTGTAGAATTGAGTAAAGGATGGACAATAAATCAAAAAAAAATTTGATATTGAAAAAGTAATTTATATAAAAAGGCAAAGAAAATAGAAAATATAAATGAAAGAAAAATGCAAGTAGAAAATAATCATCAAATTCATGGTGTGTATATATATATATATATATATATATATAGAAGTAAATGAAATATAAGATTATATGTGAAAGTTGAAGAGTAGAGGGAAATAATGACCTCAAAGTTGAAAAATTGAGAAAAATAATGGTTTAAAAGTTGAAAAGTTGAGGAAAATAATAGTTTAAAGGGTTAAAGGAGTTAGTGATTGAAAATTAAGAGGTTAAAATCAAATTTTGTTTCAACTTCCATAAAAATTTTGAGAAAGATGAAGAAATAAAGTATGCAAATAGTTAAATTAAAATTGTCACGACTTGAACCGAAGGTTCGTGATCGGCACTAGGGAATGGGGATACATAAGGTAACCGAATCCCGTAGCAAGCCTTAAAAAATTTTCGCGGAATAAAACAATACATTAAACCATAAAATAATAAATGCACAATATTATAGTATAAAATAATATTCTTTAAATATAATATTTCAGTTCAGATACAATATTTAAAAGTTAGGTACAAACAAAATACTGATAATACAAATATGAAATTTAACTACTGCAGTGTCTAGAGTCTGGTTATACAGTACACAATTTAAATTAACATACACAATGCGGCCAGTGAAGAACGAACTCGACGCAAAGGAGGAATACTAGTAGACTGACTGTGAGGTCTTGAAAAAAAAAATAGTTAAAGGGAATCAAACCTCACTAAGTGAATCAATTTTATAAAATGCATACTGGTTTTAAAAATCATTTACTTAAAATCCTTTTTAAACTAAAATAGAATAAAATAATTATAATTATTAAAATCATTTACTTTTCTCGATAATGTTCATATCGAGTCTCTTTAAAACTTCTTAAATTGATTTAATATAAAATCCTCGTATAAAATAGTTAAAATATGTATTTTTGGTGGAAAACTGGTAGAACCCTAAACCATTATTTTAATAGCCTTTTGGCTCTCTTAATTCAAGTGACTGTCATCCCGAGAGCAAAGTATCAACCGAGTTACTGCCACAGTCATTTCACTTATTTCATATTGGATGTCCTAAGAGCAATGCATCAACCGAGTTACATCCCTTTTCATTTCATTTACGGCCCGAGAGCAATGCATCAACCGAGCTCTAACCATTTTCATATATATATCATATATTAAGATTTTACCCGTGCGCACGTGGTCCCAGTGATACCAATTAGGTAGCACGTTCTACCAATATCTCCAAATCAGTTGGAAATTATAAATATTTAAATCAAATAAATAAATCATTAAATAATGAATGAATAAACAATTAATTCAATAAATAAATCATACCAAATAAATTTTCTTTTTAAACATGCCTTATTCTTAATTACTAGAAAATATATTAAAATCACGCAACACACATTTTATAAAATTAACTCACATGTTGAGCATGTCGGGCGACGTGTTCTCTGTTGCCCTAGTGCTACAGCTCGTGTCCCGGAGTTC
>CATIWM010109692.1:0-26514 GCA_949671775.1 Mallotus repandus | reverse complement strand
AATTTTTGAAAACAATATATCAAGTGTATAAATATAACATATATATATATATATATATATATATATTTTCCTTGTCACATAATCAATATAGAAAAATCTTTGTATAAATACATATATGTATATATATATATATATATATTTAATCAACTTAACCAATTTAAGTCCTATATATATATATATATATATATATATATATATATATATATATTTTTTTTTTTTTTTAATAATTCAATTTAAATTCTTAACTTCCTAATTCTTGTTATGGACTTAATTGTAAACATTTATAATCTTCTCCTATTTAACATTAAAATTAATACCACACATTTCTCATGTATTTCTCACGTCTATATGTTATGCATGTAATGCAAATAAATGTAATGTATTAGGTAGGCGTTACGTCCTGACAGCCCATCAAGTTTAATAACTTTGCAATTAAGTCCAGAATCAATGTGCAATTAAGTCCTTGTGATTTAATGCACACAATTTGAATTTAATTGATTTTAAAGAGAAAGAATTTAGTAAAAAATCATTTAAAGAGAGAGAAAAAAATTTGAAATTAATTAAAATAATTATTAATTAGAGTAAACATTTAAAATTAATTAAAATAATTAATTAATTGATTTTAATTCAATAATTAATCATTATTATGCAATAAAAGGAAATATAAACCCATAAAGAAAAAAATACACACTTAACATATATAAATGCATGACAATTAAAATTAAAATCAACACTATTATCAAACAATTTATCAAGCATTTGATAAGCACGACAAACAAGAATAAGATACCAAAAATACACCAAACATAAATAATTTATCAAGAATAAAATATGCATCCAAGATAAACAAGAACCATCAATCACGCCTAATTCATGTTTAATGAAGTTCATTCTCTCTTCATTGAGAGGTTTGGTGAATATATCTACAAGTTGATTATTTGTATCAACAAATTCAAGTGAGATATCACCAATTTGAACATGATCACGCAAGAAATGATGTCTAATGTCTATATGCTTAGTTCTAGAATGCTAAATGGGATTCTTGCTAAGGTTGATAGTACTTGTATTATCACATTTGATTGGAATATGATCAATTTTAATGCCATAGTCCATCAATTGTTGTTTTTGCCACAAAACTTATGAACAATATAAACTTGTAGCAATATGTTCTTGCAGTGGACAAGGCAACCAAAAATTATTTCTTACTAAACCAAAAAACTAAACATTGTCCTAAAACTTGACAAGTTTCGGAGGTGCTCTTTCTATCTATTAAACTATCGGCAAAGTCTGCATCCGAATAACTAATAAAGTCAAAGGATAAACTTCTAGGATACCAAAGTCCTAAATGCAAACTTCCATTTAAATACTTGAAAATTCTTTCGATTGCATTTAAATGGGACTCCCTAGGACTGGATTGAAACCTAGCACATAAGCAAGTAGCAAACATAATATCGGGTCTACTAGCAGTTAGATAAAGAAGAGATCCTATCATACCTCTTAATCATTTTTCATCAATCAACTTTCCATTCCCATCCTTGTTGAGTTTGGTGGTGGTACTCATTGGAGTTTTGCTTGATTTGACTCCATCCAAGCCAAACTTTTTTAGAATGTCTCTTGCATATTTGGATTGATTGATGAAAATCTCATCTTTACATTGCTTGATTTGTAATCCGATGAAGAATTTGAGTTCACCCATTATACTCATCTCAAATTCTCCTTGCATCAACTTAAAAAATTCCTCACATAAGCAATGGTTAGTAGCACCAAAAATAATATCATCAACATATATTTGAGCAATCAATAAATCATGCTTGGATTTCTTTATAAAAAAGTTGTGTCAACTTTTCCTTTAAAGAAACCTTTCTCTATCAAGAAATTGCTCATTCTTTCATACCAAGCTCTTAGAGTTTGTTTCAATCCATACAATGCTTTTGAGAGTTTAAGAACATGATTTGGAAAATCAAAACTTTCAAAACCCAGAGGTTGTTCAACATAAACCTCTTCTTCAATAAAACCATTTAAAAATGCACTTTTAACATCCATTTGAAAAAGTTTAAAATCTATATATGATGCAAATGCAAGTAGCATTCTCATAGCTTTTAACTTTGCAATGGGGGCAAAGGTTTCATCATAATCAATGCCTTCTTCTTGATTATAACCTTTAGCTACTAGTCTTGCTTTGTTCCTAGTTATGATACCTTGTTCATTCATTTTATTTCTAAACATCCATTTGGCGCATATAATAGGATGATGTTTCAGTCTAGGAACCAAAGTCCAAACTTTGTTTCTCTCAAATTGATTTAACTCTTCTTGCATAACAAGGACCCAAAATTCATCACACAAAGCATCATTAATATTTTTGGGTTCAATTTGAGAAATGAAGGCTAAATTAACAATAGACTTAAGTTTAGAACAAGTTGTTACCCCTTGTGTAGTATTATCGATGATGAGATCTTGAGGATGTGCTTTTTTAAATTGCCAATCCTTTGGAAGATCATCCTTTAAAGTAGATTTGGGCACTTTCTCACTTTCTTCATTGTTTGGACCTTCAAGTTCCAAAGGTTTGTCATTGTTTTCTTCTTGATTTTTCTCTTCCACGAGATCACCTATATCATCATTAACACTACAAACATTCTTTCTAGGATTAAATGAGTTTGATTCATCAAAAATAACATGCATAGATTCTTCAACAACCAAAGTTCTTTTATTAAAAACTCTATATGCTTTGCTAGAGGAGGAGTAGCCTAGGAAAATTCCTTCATCGGCTTTAGAGTCAAATTTCCCAAGATTATCCTTAGTGTTTAATATAAAGCACTTACATCTGAATACTCTTAAATATGAGATTTTGGGTTTTCTATTATTCCAAAGCTCATAAGATGTTTTATTTAATATTGGTCTTCTGAAAACTCTAATTGAAATGTAACAAGATGTGTTAACGGCTTCCGCCCAAAAGTATAATGGCAAATTATACTCATAAAGCATTGTTCTAGCCATTTCCACTAAGGTTCAGTTTTTCCTTTCAACTACCCTATTTTGTTGAGGAGTTCTAGGAGATGAAAACATATGTGAAATGTCGTTTTCATTACAAAAGATTTTGAAAAATTCATTTTCAAATTCGGTTCCATGATCACTTCTAATTGAAGAAATACAAAAACCTTTTTTCTTTTTGAACTCTTTTGGCAAAATTTTCAAAAGCTTTAAATGCATCATTCTTATGAGGAAGAAAACACACCCAAATTAATTTAGAGTAGTCATCAACCAATACATATGCATAGTGTATTCCACCAAGACTAGCAACTCTAGTTGGACCAAACAAATCCATATGTATTAGTTCAAGTGGTCTAGAGGTTGATACAACATTTTTTAGCTTAAATGAGGACTTGGATTATTTTCCCTTTTGACAAGCATCACAAGGTTTATCCTTAGTGAATTAAAGTTTTGGTAAACCAATCACAAGTTCATGTTTACAAAGATCATTTAATAGCTCAAAATTTGCATGTCCTAACCTTATATGCCATGTCCATATGTCATGAGAAATAGCCATCAAGCATTTAATATCCTTATTATCAATTTTATTCAAATCAATAACATAGACGTTATCAACTCTTTCACCACTAAAAATTACCTTGTCTTCATCAAGACTACTTACAAAGCAATTCTTAGGATAGAAAGTGACTTTGTTTCCCATATCACATAATTAACCTATACTTAATAAATTATATTTGAGACCATCAACAAGAAATACATGATGTATAGATAAGGATTGAGAATTACCTGTCATACACTTTCAAAAGTCACATATTTTTAACAAAAGATATGTCTATTGCCAAGAAACATGACTGCTCATTTAAATAGACATTTTTATTACCAAATTGTAACAACACATTCATCTTATATATAAATAGAGAGTTAGTTTTCTGTAGGAATTAATTTTCTATGATCAAACAATTCTGCATAAAACACTATTACAAACACCAAGCTTCATTGTATCCTAGAGGGAAATTGTACACTACAAATATTGCATTTTGAAAAGTGGGATTCTTACACGCCTTAAAGCAGATTTTTCAAGATTATTTGTTACAATTCTATAATAATCTAAAGGAAATATTTCTTTTGTAGAAATCTGTATCCATGGCAACACTTAAAGAGTTAGCAACTAGTATAGTAAAATTAGATCGTTTTAATGGTGGAAATTTTATGAGATGGAAAAAGAGAGTGCATTTCCTATTAGTTTCTTTACAATTAGTATATGTTTTGAACACACCAAGGCCAAAAGAGAAAGACAATGAGACTCTTGCAGAATCAAGAAAGAGGTAAAAATGGGACACTAATGATGAGATATGTAAAGGACATATTCTAAATGCAATGAGTGACTCACTTTTTGATATCTGCAACTATGTGCCTACTGCAAAAGAACTTTGGGAGAGATTGGAGAGTAAGTACATGCAAAAGGATGCCATAAGTAAGAAATTCATTGTCTCTCATTTTAATAATTACAAAATGAATGATTCTAAGCCAGTTATGGAACAATTTTATGAGTTAGAAAGAATTCTTAATAATTTTACGTAGCATAATATGCATATGGATGAGTTTATTATTATGTCTAATATTATTGCCAAATTACCCCCTTCATGAAAAGATTTTAAGAGAAATTTAAAACACAAGAAAGAAGATATTTCTCATGAGCAACTTACTAATAGCCTTCGTGTATAAGAAGAAATTCACGAGGAAATGCGAATTCAAGATGAGAATAAAGAGCTTGCTCATATCTCTAAAGTTCATGTAATGGAAGAAAGATAGCCCTTTAAAATTTCAAATAAGAGGCCATTTAAATATAAGAATACCCAAAAATTTAAAAATAAAAATAAAAAAAAGGGTCGTTGTTATTTTTATGGCAAAGAAGGGCATTACAAGTCCGAATGTCGGTACTTTAAAAAGAAACAAGAGAAGATGAATAATAAAGGATCTTCTTTTAATGTTGCAAATGAAAATTTGGTTGCAATGATTTCTGAAATCAATCCTCTTGAAGACCATGATATGGGCTGGTGGATAGGTTTGGGTGCAACTCGTCATTTGTGCAAGGACATTGCTTTGTTCAAGAATGTAGAGCAAGTTGCTGATGGTACTATTTTGTACATGGAAAATGCTACTTCAGCTCCAGTTTTAGGTGTTATTTATATAGAACTAGAATTCACTTCTAGTAGAAATTAACTTTGAGAAATGTGTATTATGTACCAGAAGTTAGAAAGAACTTAGTTTCAGGTAGCATTTTACACAAGTTTGGTTTTAAACTTGTATTTGAGGCTGACAAGTTTGTGTTATCTAAAAGGGGAATATTTATGGGAAAGGGTTATTTATGTAATGATATGTTTAAACTCAATGTACACATTAATAATAATAATAATAGTAGTGTTTCTGCTTATATTGTTGATTCTCCTTATTTATGGCATAATAGGTTAGGCCACGTTAATTTTAAAAGAATTAGAGACATGGTCAAACTTGATTTAATTCCTTATATTGATCAAAACCATGAAAAATGTACTACTTGTATGTTAACAAAAATAACTAGGTATACTTTTCCAAAAATTGAAAGAACATTGAATATATTAGATTTGATACATAATGATGTGTGTGATATGCATAGTACTCCTTCTTTTGGTGGAATGAAATATTTTGTCACATTTATTGATGATTTTAGCAGATTTTGTTATGTGTATTTGTTGCATTCTAAAGATGAAGTAATTAATAAATTTAAAATCTAAAAAAATTAAGTTGAATTGCATTATGAGACATTTATAAAATGTCTAAGGTTTGATAGGCGAAAAGAATACTATAATCCTTCATATTTTGAGTCCATAGGGATCATTCATGAAATTACTGATCCATATACACCACCACAAAATGGTGTAGTAGAGAGAAAAAACTAAGTGCTAACTGAAATGGTAAATGCCATGACATCAAATTCTGGTTTAAGCCAAGGATTTTGGGGTGAAGCAATACTTACAGCATGTCACATTTTGAATAGAGTTCCTAATAAAAGGAGCAATACAACCCTATATGAATTTTGGAATAAAAGAAAACCAAACTTGAATTATTTTAGAGTTTGGGGATGTCGTACCATAGTAAAAGCACCTGAACCCAAATAGAAAAAGTTGGGAGAAAAGGGAGTTGAGTGCATTTTCATAGGATATGTACATAATAGCAAGGCATATAGATTTATGGTTATAGATCCTAATAATTCAATACCAATTAATACAGTTATTAAATCAAGAGATGCCATATTTGATGAACAAAGGTTTAAGTCGATTCCTAGACTTAAAGATAAATTTCCAGAATAAAATGGTTCAAACTTGGATGAAGGCAAGCAAATCATAGACAATGATGAACAAGAAGTTATTAAACTTTGAAAGAGCAAAAGAATAAAGAGGAAACCAATAAGATACGAAGAAGAATTCTTTTTATATCTTATGAAAGGAACAATAGACTCAGTTAGCAGTCAAATACCATATTGTTATAATACGGAAAGTGATCCTTAAACATTTGAGGAAGCTATGAAATCACAAGATGCAGCTTTCTGGAAAGAAGCAATTAATGATAAGATAGACTTAATAATAGGAAATAATACATGGAAATTGGTTGACCTGCCTCCCGGTTCTAAACCAATTAGATGTAAATGGATATTTAAAAGAAAATGAAAGTCGATGGAACCATTAATAAATTTAAAGCTAGATTAGTGGCAAAAAGCTTTACACATAAGCAAGGGATCAACTATTTTGATACATATTCTCTAGTAGCTCGAATAGCTACTATAAGAGTGCTAGTAGCACTAGCTTCCATTCATCAAATGGATGTGAAAATAGCATTTTTAAATAGAGATTTGGAAGAAGAGGCTTATGTGCAACAACTTGAGGGATTTATTGTTTCTGGACAAGAAAATAAGGTGTGCAAACTTGTTAAGTCTTTATACAGACTAAAACAAGAACCTAAACAATAGCATTAGAAATTTGATCAAATAGTACTTGCTAATGGTTTTAAAATTAACCAATAAGATAAGTGTGTTTATAGCAAGTTTTGTGGTGATGATGGTGTCATAATATGTCTTTATGTTGATGACATGTTAATTTTTGGTACAAACTTGAAACAAGTTGAGGATACTAAAAATTTCTTATCAAATAATTTTTCCATGAAAGATATAGGAAAGGTAAATGTTATTCTTGGGATTAAGATTTTAAGAGAAAAGGATGGCATAACTCTCACTCAATCTCATTATATTGAGAAAGTTCTCAAGAAGTTCAATCATTTAAATTATAATCCCGCCTCTACTCCATTTGATCCCAGTATTAAACTAATAAAAAATGAGGGAGAACCACTATCACAATTAGAATATGGCAAAGTGATAGGTTATCTTATGTATGCCATGACATGTACTAGACCTGATATAGCTTTTATAGTTGGAAAGCTAAGTAGGTACACGAATAATCCAAGTAACTTGTACTGGCATGCTATTAATAGAGTATTAAAGTACTTAAAGAAAACTATGAGTTATGGTATAAACTATAGTGGCTATCCTTCAGTATTAAAAGGTTATTCAGATGCAAGTTGGATTAGTGATCATGAAGATCATGCTAGCACTAGTGTGGGTGTTTATACTAGGAGGTGGTGGAGTATCTTAGGGTCCCAAGAAACTGACATGCATAACAGACTCCACTATGGCTTTTAAATTTATAGCATTAGCTTCTATAAGTAAAGAAGCAAAATGGCTATGTGATTCGCTATATGAAATACCTATATGGCCAAAGCCAATTGCACCAATATCTATTCATTGTGATAGTGAAGCAACACTATCAAGAGCTTATAGCCATGTATATAATGGAAAGTCAAGACATATTGGACTTAGACATATTTATGTTAGAGATTTAATCTCTAATGGTGTGATCATAATAGATTATGTGCGATCAAGTCAAAATTTTGCTGATCGACTAACAAAGGCATTACCAAGAGATGTGGTAAATAAAACATCAAGAGGGATGTCGTAAATAAAATTTTGCTGATCCACTAACAAAGGCATTACCAAGAGATGTGGTAAATAAAACATCAAGAGGGATGGGCCTCAAGCCCATTTTGTCAAATCACCATTGATGGAGCCTCAACTATGACATTTGGTATAATGCCAAGTCTCAAGTTCAAAGAGTCAAAGTGCATCAATAGAGTGATTGCATGCACTATGTTAAATTTCTATTACATCCCGAGGTTGATAGTGCTTGGAACCTGCTGGAAATGAAGGGTGAGTTCAAATCTCTTAATGGATCTATGCACGTCTAGTCAAAGTATAAAATTGTGGGGGTACTTCTAATAGATCCACCAATATAAGTGTGAAGTGTGGCCACTTCAAGGAATTTAAGGGCTTGGCTCTATGCACTTATGAAGGATATGGACACAAGGCCTTTAATATGTCATTTATATATATGTAATTGTAATGGGGTGTTAAATTATGTGTGCGTAATGTTTCTACAACTTATTAATAAGAATAATTGGTTCAAAGTTTAATCTGCCATATTATTCAGATTTTTTGTATTGAACTTTCACTAAGTAAAGGTTCAAATCGTAAGATACCTTTATTTATGCACATAACTTACAGAATTGCTGTTAGATGAATGTTTTAGTTATATTTTAAAAATGGTGGGGGATTGTTATACATTTTCAAAATAGTCATATCTTTTTAACTAAAAGGTGTGTCTATTGCCAAAAAACATGACTACTCATTCAAATAGACATGTCTATTACCAAATTGTAATCACTCATTCATCTTTTATATAAATAGAGAGTTAGTTTTTTGCATGAATTAATTTTCTATGATCAAACAATTCTGCATAAAACACCATGACAAACACCAAGCTTCATTGTATCATAGAGGCAAATTGTACACTACAAATATTGCCTTTAGGAAAGTGAGATTCTTACATGCCTTAGAGTAAATTTTTCAAGATTATTTGTTACAATTCTCTAATATTGCCGATTTCTCCAATGAAAATAATCTTTCCTTTTGTATTGTCCCCGAAGGTAACATGTCGTCCATCTTTGGCATCAAACTTGTTGAATTGCTCTTTGTCTCCGGTCATATGTCTTAAACATCCACTATCGAGATACCAACTGCTTTTTGCTCTTGTGGATTTCAAGCACACCTACATATCACAATTTACACATTCTTTTGAACCCAAACCCTTCTTGGTTTAGATTAGTTAGTCACAAGGTAATCCAAAAGAAGCAAGTTTAAGTGCAATCTTCTATAGAAGTACACATTACTTGAGTGACCTTTGGTCATGCAATAAAAACATTCAACATTTGCAAATTTATTTCTTTTAAGGTAATATGCTTTCCTAGTATATGAATCATGCTTTGTGCATTGTGGTAGTGAATGCTTCCTATAACTCTTTTGAGTCATAGTGTGAGACATACATTGATAATGACAATGTGTATTTTGATAGGTTTATGCAATATGTTTATGTGCATTGTGTTGTGTACAATGCCCACTATAATTATGTCTAGTATACATATAATTATGTCTAGGTTGTGGTACTCTAGTTTGAGTCTTACCCCTTTATGTCAATGGAGGTTGAGTCTTATGAGACCTTCCCTTATTATTTGACATATGAAACCTCTTAGCTTTAAAAGCTTGAGTCTCATTTTTAGATGTTGATGCAATAGAATCATGTTCTTTAATAAAATTAATATATGATGATGATGAAGGAGACATCCCATTTTTGTATCCAATTCCATGAGTATCTCCATGAAATTTTTGAGAGTCAATGATACTATCTAGAGTTTCTTTTCCTCTCTTAAATTTTGAAAGGGAATTTTTTTAGCTCTAATACGTCCTTAGAAAGCTTTTGATTTTCATCATTTGCTTTCTTGAGTTGATCTTCCAAGGAATTTAAATTTTCTAAATTATTAACAAGTTTATCATTTGATTTAACAAGATTAGAAAATTCAATTTTTAATTTTTCAAATTCCATAGTTAAGCTAGTTAACTCATGCTTATAATGTTTCTTCTTAGCAAGTAAACTTTTGCATTTAAGCATAAGTGTGCTAGCAATAGAACTATCATCATCATCATTATCATTATATTCATAATCATCATAAAAATAATTTAAAGTAAATGTTACCTCATTTTCGTTTTCAAAAGCCATGAAGCAAAGGTTGACCATCTCTTGTTGTTCCTCTTTTTTTTCATATTAGGAGGAGTCATCCCAAGTTGCTTTGAAGCCTTCTTTTTCTCTTTTGCTCCCTTGTTCTTGAACTTAAGTTTAGGGCACTTACTTCGGATGTGACCCGGTTTCTTGCATTCATAGAAAGTAACTTCTTTAGTTTTCTTCTTACTTTCTCCTTCATACCTTTTGTTGAAGTCTCTAGTTCTTAAAGAATTTTTCTTTCTCAAGAACTTCTTGAAGCATCTTATGAGCATGGCAATATCACCATCTTCATCACTAGAATCTTCAAGATTTTTATCTTCACTTTCTTCTTGTGAAGCCTTTAATTCTATACTCTTCTTCTTTTCTTCCTTCTCTTCTTGTTCTTCACCTCTTTGCTTTATTGTAAGCTCATGGGTGAGAAGCTTTCCAATAAGCACATCAATTGAAAGAGTAGCAAGGTCTTGAGCTTCCTCAATTGAAGTAACTCGAGATTCCCAATCCTTCTTAGGTAGGATTTTTAGAATCTTATTGTTTACTTCTTCCTTGGTAAAATGTTTACCAAGTTTCTTGAGGGTGGTGATAAGAGCATTGAAACGATTTTTCATCTCTGTGATTGATTCTTGAGGCTTCATTTTGAAGAGCTAATACTCATACATGTGGAGTTTAACCTTCTTGCTTCTAACTTGCACATTGCCTTCGTAGTGATTTTCCAAGGCTTTCCACATTTCCTTGGTAGAAATGTAATGTTGAAACTTGCCACCTTCTTCTCTTATCATAGAAGAGACTAGAGTGATAATTGCCTTTTTATTCTTGTGATTTTGTTCCTTTTGATCATTTTTCCATTGACTCTTTGAGAGAGTAGTGACTACACCATCAACGGTAGCTTTAGGTGGTTCCTAACTCGGTAGGACAATATCCCAAAGTTTGATGGAATCACAATCAAGATATAGCTCCATTTTGAATTTCCAATGAGGATAGTCATTCCTATCAAAGAATGGTCTAAGTGAAGAAATATTTTGATTTTCACTTCCCATGATCTTGTATTCTAGCAATGAAGTTCCTAGAATTCAAGCTTTGATACTAAGTAAAAATGCCTTAGAGGGGGGGGGGGGGGGGGTGAATAGGGCTATCGAATAAAAATCAAAACTTAAAAATAATAAGCAAGAAATAGAAGAATGTTGAGAAGGAAGAATGATCAACACAAGAATTTAAGAAGTTCAGATTCTCAACAATCCTACATCTCCAGCTAACTTATCCCCAAGTTAGGATTTTCAATCACCCACAATCTTATTCACAAGATTGAGTATACACAAGAGTTTAAGGCTCACTCTTACAACCATACAAACAAGAGTTTCAAGGGTCACTCTAAAACTAATCCCTAAGTGTTTTAATGGTTAAACACTTAAACCAATTCCTTTAGAATAGAACCTCACTTCCCGTTTTCTAAAACCTAAAAAATAGAAGAATAAGAATTTCTGTTCTAACACTCACCAAACTCTCACAAGAGTTTATCAAATACAAGAATGAATTAAAGAGAATTTTTGAGCTTAATTGAATGCTTTGAAGTATATAATGAACAAACAAGTTTCTTAACCTCTAAATGGTCTTCAAAGGTTATATTTATACTTGAGCCATTCAATTATAGCTGTTGGAAATAATAATTTTGTTTCCAACAAATTCAAACACCATTTGAATGTTATTCGGACTTTTGAGCTGTAATAACATTGATCTCGATCAGGATTTCATCAGTCTTGGTCAGGATATTCAAAAATAAATCTGTTATAGTTGTTGTGTTTGAACTTTGCACTGGTCCCAGGCGGGATTGCACTGATCTCAGTCGAGATTTGTAATCTTGATCTTGGTCCCAGTCAGGATCAATGACTGGGATATGCGCTATTTATTTTGTTGAAAAATTTCAAAATATGATCCTATCATGGTCTCGGTCGGGATCTGTACAGCTTTTTAAAAAATGTTGCAGTTTGATCCCTGTCCAAGTTCCTGAGAGCACATGACTGTACTGGAGACTTTATCCCTTGAAATCGACCGAATCAGCCTAATCTTTCTTCATAAAAGTTATAGATATTTGTCTTATATTTTTATATCATTTTTAATCACCTCAATTAGACCTCTTTAGCTCAATATATTCTTGAGATACTAGGTGTTGCACAACCTAAAATAAAAGCTGCATATGTTTACTTTGACTGAATATTTACAAACCCAAATGTATTCAGATTTTGACAAGTAAGCTTAATTTAGAAAGCTTATGATGTCTAATTCAAATGTCAAGAAGATCACTTTCTTATTATAATGCTCTAAGGATTTCAAAAGCCTTCCTGAATCTCAAAGGTCGAATTCTTTGATAATTCTTCGCTTTGACTTTCCAATTGAGTCCTAACTTATACACACTTAAACAAACAAAGTTAAATACCCAAAATTAAATTTCTTAAGATCAAAATCAAAATTGATCATTGCTAAGGTCAATAATCTTCCCCTTGTTTATTTTGACAAACTTATTTTGAGTTTGAGAGAATAAGATAAAATGAAGTGTGTGATAACTTGAATTAAGTGAATTTTACACCCCATAAATTTATACATATCATACAAAAAATAACTATAAGGAGTAAAAAAGTCAAATAAATAAACAAATTAAGGAGAAATATATATATATATTTTTTATTTTTCTCCTTGTTTGGCATGATAAGAAATATAAATTTATAAAAAAATCTCCTTTTGTTAAAAAATAACAACATTAAATACTTGACAAAATATTTAAGAAACATAAACATGGTAGAAGACAAGTTTTGCATGATAATGCATCACAAAAATAGTACATATGACATTTTAAAGATGAAGAACTAAAACAATGAAAACATGAAAGTCCAACTTTCTTAAAAAAATATTTCTTCCCTTTGTGAAAGATTAAATGAAATTTTGCAAGTACGCAAAACAAGACTTAGCATCATAGATATTAACACATGATAACATGATCATTAATTATCATAAAACTAGTCATACTTACAATGCATGTAACAAATAACAAGGCAATAAATAATAATCACAAAAAAATTAAGCAAACTCAAATTTTTCTCCCCCTTTGGAAAAATAAAAAAGAATTAAAGAAACATGAATTAAGAAAAATAAGATTGCATTAATAAAAAGATAGGAGTACATTGATATTTTAAATATCAATTGTAAACAAGAAATATCCATGACAAAAACTAACAGGTCGTAGCTCATATAATGAAAATCAACCAAATATAAACTGACACAAAATAGTCTTAAATGAAAACTAACAACTCAAAGATTCGAAAACCAAAAATATATTGAAAATAAACCAAACAAATACTGATGAGCAAACAAAGAAAAAGGACATATAAAGAAGTTAGTCTTAATGGGGAGGAGATGGAGGAAGCATGTTGGATTTGTAATAATATTTAAAAATGATTCCCTAAAAATAATCAAATTATTCAATAATCAATAAAAATGTTAAAATCAAAATCAAACACTTAAAAGGAATCAAATTAATTACAATCAAGACAATATGATAAACACAATATGATTTCACATGAAAGCAAGTCCAATCATAAATTCACTAATTTAAATAAACAATTAAGATAAACTAAAACCAACAATCCTGCCTAGTTCATGTTTAATGAAGTTCAATCTCTCTTCATTGAGAGGCTTGGGGAAGATATCTGCAAGTTGATTATTTGTATCAACAAATTCAAGTGTGATATCACCAATTTGAACATGATCATGCAAAAAATGATGTCTAATGTCTATTTGCTTGGTTCAAGAATATTGAACGAGATTCTTGCTAAGGTTTATAACACTTGTATTGTCATATTTGATTGGAATATGATCAATTTTAATGCCATAGTCCATCATTTATTATTTTTGCCACAAAATTTGTGAACAACATAAACTTGCAGTAGCATATTATGCTTCTGTAGTGGACAAGCCAACCGAAACTTATTTCTTACTAAACCAAGAAACTAAACATTGTCCTAAAACTTGACAAGTTCCAGAGGTGCTCTTTCTATCTAGTAAACAATTGGCAAAGTCTACATCCAAATAACTAATTAATTCAAAGGATGAACTTCTAGGATATCAAAGTCCTAAATGAAAACTTCCACTTAAATACTTGAAAATTCTTTTGATTGCATTTACATGGGACTCCCTAAGACTGGATTGAAACCTAGCACATAAGCAAGTAGCAAACATAATATCGGGTCCACTAACAGTTAGATAAAGAAGAGATCTGATCATACCTCTAAATCGTTTATCATTAATCGACTTTCCATTCTTATCCTTGTTGAGTTTGGTAGTGGTACTCATTGGAGTTTTGCTTGATTTAACTCCATCCATGCCAAATTTCTTGAGAATGTCTCTTGCATATTTAGTTTGATTGATGAAAATCCTATCTTTTCATTACTTGATTTGTATTCAGAGGAAAATGTTAAGTTCACCCATCATACTCATCTTAAATTTTCCTTACATTAACTTAGAGAATTCCTCACACAAGCAATGGTTAGTAGCACGAAAAATAATATCATCCACATAAATTTGAACAATTAATAAATCATGTTTGGATTTTTTTATGAAAAGAGTTGTATCAACTTTTTCTTTAGAAAAACCTTTCTTCAATTAAAAATTGCTCAACCTTTCATACCAAGCTCTTGGAGCTTGTTTCAATCCATACAATGGTTTTGATAATTTAAAAACATGATTTGGAAAATCAGAACTTTCAAAACCCAGAGGTTCCTCAACATAAACCTCTTCTTCAATAAATCCATTTAAAAATGCACTTTTAACATCCATTTGATGAAGTTTAAAATTCATGAATGATGCAAATGCAAGCAACATTCTAATAGCTTTTAACCTTGCAACGGGGGCAAAGGTTTCATCATAATCAATACCTTCTTCTTGATTATAACCTTTAGCTACTAGTCTTGTTTTGTTCCTAGTTATGACACATTGTTCATTCATCTTATTTCTAAACACCCATTTGGCACCTATAATAGGATGATGTTTCGATCTAGGAACCAAAGTCCAAACTTTATTTCTCTCAAATTAATTTAACTCTTCTTGCATAGCAAGGACCCAAAATTCATTACATAAAGCATCATTAATATTTTCGGGTTCAATTTGAGAGATGAAGGCTAAATTAACAATAGACTTAAGTTTAGAACGAGTTGTTACCCCTTTTGTAGTATCACCGATGATAAGGTCATGAGGATGTGCTTTCTTGAATTGCCAATCATTTGGAAGATTATCTTTTAAGATTGGTTAATGCATCTCGTCATCTTCTTCTTTTCTTGAATTCTCAACTTTCAAAGGTTTACTAACATTTTCTTCTTGAGCATTTATATCCACAAGTTCACCTACATAATCATTAACACTACAAAAATTCTTCCTAGGATCAAGTGAGTTGGATTCATCAAATACTACATGCATGGACTCTTCTACTACAATGAAAACTCCATATACTTTGCTAAAGGTAGAATAGCCTAGGAAAATTCCTTCATCAGCTTTAGAGTCAAATTTTCCAAGATTATCCTTGGTGTTTAATATAAAGCACTTGCAACCGAATACTCTTAGATATGAGAATTTGGATTTTCTATTGTTCCAAAGCTCATAAGACATTTTATTTAAAATTGGTCTTTTGAAAACTCAATTTGCAATATAACATGATGTGTTAACGACTTCCACCCAAAAGTATAGAGGTAAATTATATTCATGAAGCATTATTCTAGCCATTTCCACCAGTGTTCTATTTTTCCTTTCAATTAGCCCATTTTGTTGAGGATTTCTAAGAGATGAAAATGTATGTGAAATACCATTTTCACTATAAAAGTTTTAAAAAATTCATTTTCAAATTTGGTTCCATGATCACTTCTAATAGAAGTAATGCAAAAACCTTTTTCTTTTTGCAAAATTTTTAAATGCATTAAAAACATCATTCGTATACGCAAGAAAATAAACCCAAGTGAATCTAGAGTAGTCATCAACCAATACATATGCATAATGCATTCCACCAAGACTAGCAACTCTAGTTGATCCAAATAAGTCCATATGTATAAGTTCAAGTGGTCTAGAAGTTAATACTACATTTTTTAGCTTAAATGAGGACTTGGATTATTTTCTCTTTTGACAAGCATCACAAGGTTTATCTTTAGTGAATTTAAGTTTTGGTAAACCAATCACAAGCTCATATTTACAAAGATCATTTAAAAGCTTAAAATTTGCATGTCCTAACCTTTTATGCCATGTCTATGTGTCATGAGAAATAGTCATCAAGCATTTAATATCCTTATTGTCAATTTTATTCAAATCAATAACATAGACGTTATGAACTCTTTCACCACTAAAAATTACCTTATCTTCATCAAGACTACTAACAAAACAATTCTTAGGATAGAAAGTGACTTTGTTTCCCATATCACATGATTGACTTATACTTAATAAAATATGTTTGAGACCATCAACAAGCAATACATTATGTATAGATAAGGATTGAGTGACACCAATTTCTCCAATGCTAATAATCTTTCCTTTTGCATTGTCCCCGAAGGTAACATATCCTCTATCCTTAACATTAAGTGTAACGCCCACCTAATACATTACATTTATTTGCATAACATGCATAACATATAGACATGAGAAATACATGAGATATGTGTGGTATTAATTCCAATGTTAAATAGGAGAAGATTATAAATATTTACAATTAAGTCCATAACAAGAATTAGGAAGTTAAGGATTTAAATTGAATTATTAAAATATATATATATATGATTTAAATTGGTTAAGTTGATAAAAAATATATATATATATATACATATACATATATGTATTCATACAAAAATTTTTCTATATTGATTATGTGACAAGGGATATTGATTATGTGACAAGGGAAATATATATATATATATACACTTGACTGTTTTCAAAAATAAAATAAAAAAAAAACTAAAATAAAAATAATAAAATTATAAAATGGAAATAAATAAATAAATAATATCTGATAATTGATAGAAGGACCTGGAATTAGGCTAAGTGTCATCCACCAAATAAAAAAAAAGAGAGAGAGAGACATATGGGTAGAAATGAAGTGAAAAGAAAGAAGGAAAAAAAAGAAAGAAGAAGAGAAGAGTCTGAAGTTCGACCAGGTATGAAAAGTAATATTGTTTAATCTATAACTTTAGTTTCGTAATTCCAAATTACATGGTTTTTACTTCTAAAGAAATCTTGAGATGTCTACTACAAAACTTAAAGAAATAGAGAAAACGTAATTCTGCTGTTTTCATGGTCATTTGGGGCTGAAAATTTTATTGCTCCAATTCTATCAATGATTTAAGTATGGTAGATTATTTCTTAGGGTTCTTCCTCTATACACCTTCAATGGAAACAAAATTAATTTTAAATTATTTTTGACACATAGGGTTAGTGATCTAGAAAGGTTTATCTTGAGATTAATTGTATAGAATTTTTGGGGGAATTTTTAAGTTCATCCTATTAAATATGTTATAGGTAGTAGCCTTATATGTTTAGGTAATTTAATGATATTGATTTTAAGGTGTTTAAAGAAAGTGAATTATGATCTATTTCAACTAAAAAAATTGGAAAAGAGGCTGATATACAAGTAAATTCAAAGAAAGGGAAGGAAACAATAAATGTAAGTGAATAATTTAATGTTCTATGTGAATATAACTCTTAAAAATAAATAATTATAAATTTATTTGTTAAGTTGATTAGATAAGAGAAATATGTGTATTCTAATTGGTAGATGCTGAATTTTGATTATTGTGATATTTGATTGATGTATTGATGGTTGTTTGTTGTTGAGATGAGATTGTACATGTGAATGAATTTTGCTAAAATTTGAGTGCCCTATTTAGTATAGAATAGCCGACTTACTTGAGCCATATATGGAGTTTTATAACTCAAAATTGGATAATGTTTATTCCTATGAAAACTTTGAGATGTTATCTACAAATTTGATAGAAATATAGGAAGCTTAATTTTTCTGTTTTGATTGCCAAATTGGGCAATACTTTTTGTTGCTTAATGTTGTTGACAGCTTGACCATGGTGGAATGTTTTTGATGTTTCTCTTTATATATTTATCCATTTGATGTGAAATTAGTTGAAAATTAATCTAGACTCATAATACTATTGATCTGAAAAATATGGCCTTGATAGTTATAATATGGAATTTTTGGTGTATTTTTGAATTTGCACTGTCAACTCTGCCATGTTGGAAAATGGTACATATTGGAATATTTTTGGTATATTATTGTTTTTGTTATATATTATGGGGAAGATATTAATTTTCTTTATGAAATGATATCCGATGCATTTAGTTGATGATGAGTTGAATAAAGTGATGTGACAATACGGTGAATTTTCGATGTGTATGTAAATATAAGAAATATGGTTGAATGAATATGAGGATGCAATGCTACTTGTGAATGAGGCTGGACTGTGTGCGATATGGAATCTCTTTTATATGCCGTAAAACGGCTAAAAAAAAAAAAATATTTATGGCAGGGCTGTGTGCGTATGAGGATCCATGATTTATTGAAATTATATGTAATTCACAAGTACATTGTTGTCCAGAAGAAAATATTATGCTATAATAATTATATGCATGCTAAAAGTTTATTGTTAATTATTAAATGGATTGGTGATTGATAATATTATATGCTTATGTGTTATGTTTTCATAGGATATCATATTGTTCATTTACTGAGTTGCAGGCTCACCCCTCTACATTATTTTTTAGGATTAAAAGAAATTAGTCGGTCTTGAAGAAATATTTGCATCAGATACACTGGCATTGTGTAAGGTGGGTCAGTAGGAGGTCGTCCTCAGTTTTTCTTAAACGTCGCATGTTTAGTGAATTTTCATATCTTGTATTAACGCTGGCGTATTGTATATGTATAATATAAAGAAAGATGTGAACTGCTTGAAGTTGTGTGCTTGTTGGTGTGTGATATGTGTTACATATGTGGAATTGTGAGTTAAAATTTGATATTAATAAATATGTTATGTGTTAGTCATATTCATACAATGTATGCTTGACATCCTTAACAGGTGTCACATTAAGCTTGTTGAATTGCTCTTTGTCTCCGGTCATGTGTCTTGAATATCCACTATCGAGATACCAACTGCATTTTGCTCTTGTGGATTTCAAGCACACCTATATATCATAATTTACAAATTCTTTTAAACCGAAACCTTTCTTAATCTAGGTTGGTTAGTCTTAAGGTAATCCAAAGGAAGCAAGTTTAAGTGCAATCTTCTATACAAGCACACATTGCTTGAGTGACCTTTGGTCATGCAATAAAAACATTCAACATTTGCAAATTTATTTCTTCTAGGGTAATATGCTTTCCTAGTATATGAATCATGCTTTGTGCGTTGTGGTAGTGAATGCTTCCTATAACTCTTTTAAGTCATAGTGTGAGACATACATTAATAATGACAATGTATATTTTGATAGGTTTGTGCAACTTGTTTATGTGCATTGTGTTGTGTAGCATGCCTATTATGATTATGTCTAGTGTACATATAAGCATGTCTAGGTTTTGGTGCTCTAGTTTGAATCTTACCTTTTTGTGTCAATCGATGTTGAGTATTATAAGACCTTCCCTTATTATTTGACACATAAGATCTCTTAGCTTTAAAAACTTAAATCTCATTTTTAGATGTTAATGCAATAGAATCATGTGCTTTAACAAAATTAGTATATGATGATAAAGGAGGAGACATCCCATTTTTGTATCCAATTCCATGAGTATCTCTATGAAATTTTTAAGAGTCAATGATACTATCTAGAGTTTCTTTTCCTCTCTTAAATTTTAAAATGGAATTCTTTAGCTCTAAGAAATCCATAGAAAGCTTTTGATTTTCATCATTTGCTTTTTTGAGTTAATCTTCCAAGGAATTCAAATTTTCTAAATTATTAACAATTTTATCATTTGATTTAACAAGATTAGAAAATTCAATTTTTAATTTTTCAAATTCCTTAGTTAAGCTAGTTAACTCATGCTTATAGTGTTTCTTCTTAGCAAGTAAACTTTTGCATTTAAGCATAAGTGTGCTAGCAATAAAACTCTCATCATCATCATCATCATCATCATCATCATTATCATAATTATTATCATATTGATAATCATCACAAGAAGAATTTGAAGTAGATGTTACCTCATTTTCGTTTTTAAGAGCCATGAAGCAAAGGTTGGTCATCTCTTGTTGTTCCTTTTCTTTTTGGGATTTGGAGGAGTCATCCCAAGTTGTTTTGAAGGTCTTCTTTTTCTCTTTTGCTTCCTTGTTCTTGAACTTAAGTTTGGGGCATTCACTTCGGATGTGACCCGATTTCTTGCATTCATAGTAAGTAACTTCTTTAGTTTTCTTCTTGCTTTCTCCTTTATACTTCTTGTTGAAGTCTCTAGTTCTTAAATAATTTTTCTTTCTCAAGAAATTTTGAAGCTTCTTGTGAGCATGGCAATATCACCTTCTTCATCACTAGAATCTTCAAGATTTTTATCTTCACTTTCTTCTTATGAAGCCTTTAATGCTATACTCTTCTTCTTTTCTTACTTCTCTTCTTGCTCTTCACCTTTTTGCTTTATTATAAGCTCATTGGTGAGAAGCATTCCAATAAGCACATCGGTTAAAATAGTAGCAAGTTCTTGAGGCCTTCTCAATTGAAGTAACTTGAGATTCCTAATCCTTCTTAAGTAGGATTCTTAGAATCTTATTGTTTACTTCTTCCATGGTAAAATGTTTACCAAATTTCTTGAGGGTGGTAATAAGAGCATTAAGATGATTTGCCATCTCTGTGATTGATTCTTGAGGCTTCATTTTGAGGAGCTCATACTCATACATGTGGAGTTGAGCCTTCTTGCTTCTAACTTGCACATTGCCTTCATAGTGATTTTCCAAGGCTTCCCACATTTCCTTGGCAGAAATGCAATGTTGGAGCTTGCCACATTCTTCTCTTATCATAGAAGAGACTAGAGTGATCATTGCCTTTTTATTCTTATGATTTTCTCTCTTTTGGTCATTGTTCCATTGACTCTTTGAGAGAGTAGTGACTATACCATCAACAGTAGCTTTGGGTGGTTCCCAACCCTTTAGGACAATATTCAAAAGTTTGGTGGAATCACAATCAAAATATAGCTCCATTTTGAATTTTCAATGAGGATAGTCACTCTTCCCATGATTTTATATTCTAGCAATGAAGTTCCTAGAACTCAACCTCTGATACCAAGTGAAAATGCCCTAGAGGGGGGTGAATAGGGCTGTCGAATAAAAATCAAAACTTAAAAACAAATAAGCAAGAATTAGAAGAATGTTGAGAAGGAAGAATGATCAACACAAGAATTTAAGGAGTTCGAATTCTCAACAATCCTACGTCTCCACCTTACTTATCCCCAAGTTAGGATTTTCAATCACCCATAATCTTATTCATAAGATTGAGTATACACAATAGTTTAAGGCTCACTCTTACAACTTTACAAACAAGAGTTTCAAGGATCACTCTAAAACCAATTCCTAAGTGTTTTAATGGCTAAACACTTAAGGCAATTCCTTTAGAATAGAACCTTACTTCCCATTTTCTAAATCCCAAAAAATAAAAGAATAAGAATTTCTATTCTAAGACTCACCAAACTCTCACAAGAGTTTATCAAATACAAGAATGAATTAAAGTGAATTTTTGAGCTTAATTGAATGCTTTGAAGTATGTAATGAATAAACAAGTTTCTTAACCTCTAAATGATCTTCAAAGGTTATATTTATACTTGAGCCATTCAATTATAGCCGTTGGAAACAATAATTTCGTTTCCAATAAATTCAAACACCATTTGAATGTTATTTGGACTTTTAAGTTGTAATAACATTGATCCCGGTTGGAATTTCATAAGTCCTAGTCGGGATATTCAAAAATAAATCCGTTAGAGCCATTGTGTTTGAGCTCTGCGCTGGTCCCGAGCGGGATTGTATTGATCCCGATCGGGATCAGTGATCGGGATATATACTGTCTGTTTTGTTGAAAAATGCAAAATATGATCCTACCATGGTCTCGGTCGGGATCTGTATAGTTTCTTAAAAATGTTGTAGTTTGATTCCTGTCCGAGTTCCTGAGTGCACATGACTATTTTGGAGACTTTAGCCCTTGAATATGATTGAATTAGCCTAATCTTTCTTCATAAAAGCTGTAGATATTTGTCTGATATTTCTATATAATTTTGAATCACCTCAATTGGACCTCTGTAGCTCAAGATAATTCTGAAATACTAATAGCTGTGTAACCTAAAATTAAAGCTGCATATGCTGACTTTGACTAAAGATTTGCAAACCCAAATGAATTCTGATTTTGACAAGTAAGCTCAATTCAGAAATCTTATGATCTCTACTTCAAATGTCAAGAAGATCACTTTCTCATTATAATGCTCTAAGGATGTCAAAAGTCTTCCTGAATCTTAAAGGTCGAATTCTTTGATAATTCTTCACTTTAACTTTCCAATTGAGTTCTAACTTATACACACTTAAACAAACAAAGTTAAATACTCAAAATTAAGTTTGTTAAGATCAAAATTAAGATTGATCATTGCTAAGATCAACATAATTTTTTGGTGAAATTTTATTTTTTTTAATCTAGAACCTAAGTTGCATATGAGTGAACCCGTCACGCAATGATTTAAACACCCATAGTTTGTAAAAAAAAAAATTAATAATCAAATTCTTTTTTTTTCAAAATTTTTTTTAATTCAATTTTTTGGTGATTTTTTTTTTTGAAATCTGAATTTTTTTTTTAATGTAAAACCTAAATTGCACACGGTTGAATTCATCGTGTAAGAATTTAAACACCCATAACTTATAAAAAAAAATTTTAATAATCAAATGAAAAAGATAATAAGCAGAAAAATAAAAGGGTAATTGTGTCGCTAGTGGCGACGCTACACAAATCTTTATCAAAAAAACATGTATTAACACCGGCTAGGGTTTGTTTTCAGTCATGATCAACAATAATCCAGTCAAAGAAACTCTAATTTTATAATTTGACTAATAATGTATAGCAGCCCCATGTGTCAATAGACAATGGGGTCTCTGATAGTATATGCCTCCCTTAGCCAATTTTTTATTCCTATGTTAGATTCAATGTGCCCGTGCCATTTTTCTCCCCTATAGTCCAAACATCTATAATTAAGTTCAACCGTCCATTTGCACAAGGAGTGGGGTCAAACTCTTATCTTTTTGAGAGGGAACTACAAATTTGATATGACAGTATGGTAAAAGATATACATACATAACTAGGAAATTCAAGACATAATTGAACAAGGGCCGGCCAAGCCGAGCCTAACTCATTTATTTCTCAAAATAATTGCAAGCAAAATTACACTTGAGCTAATGGTAAGTCCAATTTTTCTGCCATTTTGTTGAAAAAAAAATTCAAGCTTAGAGTACCAAATTTAAAGAATTGAACTCAGACTTAACTTGACTCGATTGCATTTCTATGCAACTTTTTATACAGTCTAAAAGAATGCTTTTCAGGTGGAACAAATTAGAATGATGTCATTACCCTACTTGAGAAGTAATCATAAAATACTTGAAAAGTTGGGAAACAAGACGTAAAATGTAAAATGATCTCAATTTTTCAATTTTGATTTGAATCAGTCCAATTATTCTGTATCAACTTTTCAATCCTTAAATAGTTTAGTGCAACCCTCCCATATAAACTTCCATTATGGTGTCTTGGTTTTATATATTGATCAAAAAGGCCTCCTCTAGCTATATATATATATGTTTCTTCTGCTTCAAAATAGCTATATAAGCTTCAGGTCTGCTTTGAAAAGGAAACTGTGCAGAGCAGACATGGAAGTCCAGATCATTTCAAAAGATATCGTTAAGCCTTTTTCTTCAACACCAGAACACCTGAGGACATACAAGCTCTCTCTCCTGGATCAGCTAGCTCCTCCAGTTTACATCCCAATCATTCTTTTTTATTCATCAAATCAAGAAATTTCCTTCAAAAAATTAGCTAACCACCTGAAAATGTCCTTCTCAAAGACATTAACCCACTTCTATCCATTCGCAGGACGATTAAAAGATGTATTTTCTATTGACTGTAATGATGAAGGTTCTTCATATGTTGAAGCTCATGTAGCTGGAGACATGTCTACTGTGCTTCAAGAACCGGAGTTCCATCTCCTGGAAAAGCTATTGCCATGCAACCCACATGACATTTCACCAGAGAAAAGCTCTCAGGTAATCCTAGCAGCTCAAGTGAATCATTTTGATTGTGGCGGAATGGCAATTAGCGTTTGCATTTGGCATGCCATTGCTGATGCATCAGCTGCCGCATCCTTTGTTACCACCTGGGCTGCAATTGTCCGTGGTGGTGCTGGTGATTTCCATGGTGTGGATTTTGATTGCACCTCGCTATTCCCTCCACAAGACACTCGGAGTTTTTCGTTGCATAATTTCGTGAAAGAGGACTTGTTGAGGAATGTTCTGACGAAACGATTCCTGTTTGATAGTTCTAAGTTAGCTGCTCTAAGGAAAGAAATAAGCAAGGGACAAAGTTGGAATCATCTGACACGAGTTGAGGCTGTAGCAGCGCTCATTTGGGGGGCGGTGATGGCTGTAAGTACTAAAGAAGACGACGAAAGTACTACAGAGATAAATGCTGCAACAATTACTGTAGGTCTGCGAAAAAGAATGATTCCCCCACTGCCACATCTATCCATAGGAAACATCTTTCAAGTGGCAATAGCGAATTGTTCGAAGAATGAGAATATGATAGACTATAACGGACTGGCAGGAAAGCTTCATGAATCAATAGTGAAGATGAATAATGACTATGTGACGAAGATCCATGCTGGTGGTGCGTACTTCCACTTTTTGAGGAAAAAGGGTGAGGAGCTTGGTAAAAACCCTAACCTGATGAAGGTTTTTAGTTTCAGCAGTTGGTGTAGATTTCCATTCAACGAAGCTGATTTTGGGTGGGGAAGACCCACTTGGGTAGGCACTGCCTTGAAGCTGTACAAGGTTGCCATTTTTATAGACACAGAAGATGGCCAAGGCATAGAAGCTTGGGTGTCATTGCCCAAGGAAGACATGGTTAAGTTTGAGCAGAATCCTGACATATATGCTTATGCTTCTTTCAAGCCAAGCACATAAGTTTAATTGGTGCAAAATTTTCTTTTCAACTAGTTCAGAAGATCTGCATGAAACGGAATCAAACCAGAGTTTCAAGTTATATACGTCCACTTGAGGTTTTTTTTTTTTTAACGGATAAGTTTAAATGGTTTAATTTTTCATCATAATAGAAAGCATTATATGTTGAAATTATCATTATATTAATTTGCTTTTTGGGTCTACCGGACAACTAGCCTTGTACTAGGGTTTTTTCCTATTTTAGGGTAAAAAATTTTTTTTTTTCTCACTTTAGGGTAGTTTTTAAAATATTTTCAATTTTAGGGTAGTTTAAAAAGTTATTACAAATTTGGGGTATTTTTTTGCCTACATGGAGTGAAAGACCAATACCGCCAGTTTGACTGGCGGAGAGACAATTTTCGCCATTCAAGATGGCAGAAATGACAGACTTTTTTTTTTTGTCCGCCATCTCATAAGAGAAATATGTGTTGTTTATTACTGAAATTAATGTAGAGAAATTTGTTTTGTTTTTTACTGAAATCAATGCATTTTTTTTTTGAGAATTAATCAATACAATTTAACCCGGTGAATATATTTTTATTGTCCATTAATAATTGAGTTTCATTGGATGAAGCTAATAATTTGGTAATTATTAGTTAGTAATGAAGTAAGTATAATAATAAATAAAAATTAAAAATATAGACCACAAACTTATACATAAAATAATAATAATTATAATATATAATTAAATTAATCAGAATAATTTTAAAATTTAAAACAAAAAAGTTATAATAATATTGTAATGATGATACTATTTTTAATATAATTATAAGTAATTAATTATAATCATTATAATAATAAAATTAAAAAATAGGTCAATCACACAATACCCATAACACTCATGCAAATTCATATATTAAGGCTCCACACACAACACTCATGTATAAATAATAATAATAATAATAATAATAATAGATTGAATAATAAAAAAATGTTAAAATTAATAAAAAAATTATAATATTATTATAAATATGATATTATTTTTAATATGATTATAATTAATAATAGTATAAACATTATAAAATTAAAATAAAAAAAAGATGAATATAAAATTAAGAAAATGATGAATTTTTATTAACATATAGCGTAAAGTC